>PVHP010033169.1:0-19813 GCA_004024765.1 Zapus hudsonius | reverse complement strand
AAAAAAATGACAGAATTTTAAAACATAACCATTTTGCCACAAGGATGCAAACAAGAGTTGTCAGCAACTTTGGCTAACATTGTAAGGTGAGAAGGTGATGGAAACCTGTACATTCCTGAAGCCACGCCATCACTACAAAAGCCAGGAGAAACGACAGAGGAGAACTAACTAGTTGATGTGTAATATGGTTGTTGACCCCTTAATCCAGAACCTGCTCTTAAAGTCTTTAATCCACACTATATACCTTCCGTGTCCATGAGTGCTTATCTAGGTTAGGTTAGCCCCTGGCTGTGCCATCGAAGAACACCTTGGTTGGGTTACTTGAAGTGAGGAGACCCACCTAACTGGTCTCTCCCTGTTTGCAAATAAATAAATAAATAAATAAAACATTTTTAAAGAGATAACACTTGCAGGTTTGGTTCAACTAAATCAAATGTCTGCTGGGAAAAAAAATATCAGTACTTTTTGGAGCAATATGCCAGAGGTCTATACAAGAGTCCCAATATCAAGAAACATCCCAGAATTATAGAACATGTGAGGAAACTTGAAAGTGAGTCATCTTCCAGGAAAAGGTAAGGCCAACTTGACCTGGTCCAGATTTTGAAATCTTCAGATAAGGGTTTGAAGTGTGTATTAATTATAATTATGCATTAGGAGACAGATGAAATGCTCCTGGAATAAATGGAAAGATACAGGTCTCTGCTGGAGAGAAACAGATGCTATGAAGAAATGTGATTGTAGCACTGAAATCAATGAATGGGGAAGATGAGTGTAAACATGAATCACAAGAAAGCTGGGGCCTGGGGAGGTAGTAGCAAAGTGCTTGCCTTGTAAGCATGAGGACCCAGGTTTAATCTCCAGAACCCACATAAAAAATAAAGTAAAAACAAGCTGAGCCTGGTGGTACATGTTTGTAATCTCAGCACCGGAAAGGTAGAGGGAGGAGGACCCCAGAGCTTGCTGGTTGACTTGGTGTCAGGCAATGAGACCCTACCTTGAACAGGGTGTGGAGGTGCAGGTCCTTGGGCCTCAACATACTCATACCCACATGCACCTGCCCTCACATGAACACACCCACAAGCTGAACAACTATGTCAATGTCAAAGTGGTTTTCAGAATAAGAAGTATTGAAAAACCTACGTCATAGTAACAAAAAAGGTCTTTTTAAATGCTTTTTTGAGATAGTGTCTCGCATGTGGCCTAGACTAGGAAATAATGAAGAGTAAACGTCAATGACAGAAAACAGACAATGGAGAAAATGAACAAAACCAAAAGCTGGTTTTCTGAAAATGTAAATAAAACTGATGAAGTCCTGGGATGAGTGATGGGTGCAGTGTGGAGAGGGAAATGATAGCATCAGCATCGGAATGACAGGCGAATCGTCACCAAACACCTTTTAGATGTTACACAGAAAATACACCTTCATGTCACCAAACATGGCAACTGAGATGAAATGAAAAACCAGTGTTATAAGTTACTGGCAATCAAGATAACTCCATCATCATAGTTAAGACTTCTTATATTCCTCTCTCCAGAGGCCTCAGAAAATAGGAGAAACTATTCCCCAACTTGTCTTGTCTTGAGTTGTAGTTACCTTCTCATCGCTAACAAGAAACACCAGAGCAAAAGCAACTCATGAGAAGAAAGGGTTTGTTCTGGCTTACAGACTCAAGGGGAAGCTCCATGAAGGCCGGTGGGGTGGGGGGAGTGGCATGAGGAGAGGCTGGACTTCACCTCCTGACCAACATCAAGGGAACAGAAGAATGCCAGACACTGGCAATGGGAAGCTGGCTATAATGCCCATAAGCCACCCCCAACAACACATCTCCTCTAGCAAGGTGTCAATTCCCAAATTGCTTCCAGCTGGGAAACAAGCATCCAGAACACATGATTTTATGAGGCACATCTGATTCAAACCACCACAACCTGCCTAGTGCTGGTTCTAAACCCTATAGCAAGATACAAGATAAGAAACGAAAGATGTGACACTCAAATATTGGCACAATGTGAAAGCACCTCCAGGTCCCTGAGCATTACGAATTGACATAACAACCTACCCAACCAACTGAGTCTGCAAATGAGCCAAGAAAATCATGGAGTTTGTATGAAATCACTAGCGTGTCCGAGTCACATACAAGCAAGCGTCCTTAACCACTGAGCAACCTCTCCAGCCTAAGAATTAACATACAGATCTAGTTCTACCCAGCACCAGCTGTGCACTTTTGGGCAAAAGACTTATCTCCTCTAACCCTCATTTTTTCCCCATTATAAAAGGAGGATAAACCGTACCTACTTCAGAAAATCCCTGTACGCCTATGAACCCTGTGCCTTGCTGGGTGCTCAAAAAATTAACAACCAAAATGCCATAATGCTATTATGCAGTGAAAAGAAAACTAGTTTTCTACTTTAGAAAACATGACTTCCTGTCCCTGCGAAACCAACAAAATCACAGCATTAACTCTAGCCTAATCATTAACCTTTCCTAACCTACGGTGTGTACTTACCTACAATATATTATAAATCTTTGTTTTAACTTTCAAATTTCTCAAGATGCATTCATGATGTTTGACGTTTCCATATTCATAAAGAAAATGTTCCACATCCAAGCTAACATTTTTATAAGAAATTCTACTTATTTGCAAGGAGAGGAAGAGGAAGAGAGAGGGGGAGAGGGAATGGACACGCCATGGCATCCTGCACAGACACATCTACCACCCTTCGCATCTGGCTTTACGTGGGTCCTGGAGATTTGAACCCAGGCTATTAAGCTTTGCACGAAAGTGCCTTCAACTACTGAGGCATCTCTCCAGCCCAAAGCTAATGTTTTTTAATTGCAATAATGGGCCAAGCAATACTGATGTTCCTTATACAGTATTAGAAAAGAAAAACATATTTCATGGAAAGATGAAACAAAACATTTGTCTTTTGACTCTTCCTACAAGACTTTCCTTACCTGATTTATGTTTCAAATTTGTGGTCACCCCATCAAATTCCAATTTATCAATTTCCCATGCCAGAGGTAGCTTGCCCAGGCTGATGGGTAAATTTTCTGAGCTATTTTCTTCATTATAGATTATTTCTGATGGATTAGCTGGGGTACCAACGTATCTTGATGAGTTATTCCCAGCAGGTAATGAGGCACTATGGGAGAGGCAAGAAGAACAGGCTGGATTTGGAGTTTTGCAGATTGAGGTCACCTGGTTGAGGAAGGCATAGTCTGAACAGACGGCCTAAATCTTTTCCCAAGTATGCATCACTGGACAACTCCACGGATAATGACCGTCTCCTTTGGGACCCAGAGGTGCTCCCGAGGCACCTGTGCAGAAAGATTGAACAGTACCTGGAAGGTTCTTTGCTCAGCATTTCCAGTCGTCGGAGCTTTGCAATGTTAGGCATTGAAAGCCGCTGGGACAGTCTCTGTCCCCGGGAAGAAGCCGTAAGCCTTTCTCCTTCTTGAAAAACAACTTGGCAGCGGCTTACCTCATTCCAGAAACACCTGAGAGCTTAGGAATGGGATCCTAAGAAAAGAGGAAGAGAGGCTAATCAGTAGTCCTGCGGGTGCGCCACACACTACGTCAACATTTCATACAGCGTGACCTTATGAGTGCACACCCCAAGTTTACATCAATAACTATCTATCTCGTTTTCAAAATGACTTGAGATATGAGAATAAAACTGCAAATAACCCAATTCAAAAGCTGGCAAAGTCACAGCTACAGAGAAAATGCAGAAGTGGCCAAGGAACATATGACAAGGTGTCCAGCTATCAGGAAAAGGCAAAGCAAAGCCGTGGTGAGATCCCAACTCACACCCACACAGATGGCTATATTAAAACACAGACAGCTGAAGACATCACATGCTGCAGTCACAGGACACCGAGAGACCACGCTAGAACTGAGAGGAAAACCAGTTCCCTCCGGATTAGCCCTCATAGTTCTGGAACATGCTATGAGAATGGCCCATCAGCAACAGCATGAACAAATAAGAGATCCTGCAAGCTACGAAATCAACCAGCTGAACAAGAAGTACACACCCATGCCATAGTGGCACACAGCCTGTGTGGGTAACCAGCTGCTCTCAGATTGGACAGAGGCCTGCTCAATGGGAGAGAACGCATACCTGGTATTGGGAACCGAGTCAGAATCCTATGGACAGGAAACTCATAGATTCCAGAGAGAAGCCCCCACTGCTCTTTGGCTGTGACAAGTAGGTATACGAATCAAAAGTCTCTCAAATGACTATGTTTATTTCCTTTAACTCAAGCTGCTCTCGCTCTTGATTGGAGAAGCTGCTTGTTTTACAGGTGGCAACAAATACTGGGATATTTACGATCTACCATGTAACAACAACAAAAAAAGATAGCCAACTTCCTACCAGGAGATGTGGCTCCTCTACCACATCTGCCAGGGCCCAATAGACGAAGCAATAATTTTAACATAAGGACTGCTCTCACCGCTAGTCTGACAACCAGCTCCAGGGAAGATGGTGACAGACACTGTGGTCACTCAAAACTCATTAAAGCAGAAATCAGTGGGCTGCATCACTAAATCAAACTTCTAACACACCCACCAAGGATCAGGGAACACTGCAGAAAGATTGTAAGATCCACAACCAGTTTGACTTTTAACAATTAATATCTCTGCTCATCCAGTTGCTTTAAGCATTCTAAATGAACGTCACTTTCATAGAGCATGGAAGAACGCTTTGCTCAAAACCATCCACGCAAACACTGAATGTCACATGGAAAGCTTCTAAGAAATAGGAAAGATTACTTAAGAAATAGGAAAGAGCTTTGGGTTCTCTGTGGTATAGATAGGTACCCCACATACTTGATGGAATTTAAGGAGACAGACTCCATGTGTGCCACGTAAGATCCCCCTTTCTTCACTAAGGAATATCTTCTCATGCCTTCAGATAGGAAATTTCCCTCATGTGTACAGTTCACAATGGTTTGCAGGACTGGGTTGAGAGGAACATTTGGCCAAAGATGGGACCAGCAGTGGTTTCACTTACAAACACCTCACTTTCTTTTTGGCAAAGGAGCAGGTGTAGAGTGTCTGCAGAGCATCCGGGCTTTCTCCTCCTCCTCATCTTGCAGTGAGCTAGTGTGCAGAGCAAGAATATACAAAGGGAAGAACAGTGCCTCAGGTGTGCACACCAAACAGGCCTTTTCAGAGGATTGAAGTTCCCTGGTTCTGACTGAGCAGATACCCAAGAGTGCATTTCTCACTTCCAGCCTGTGATCCTCCCTTCTTAGAAAGCTAGAGGTGGAGGGGCAGGCATGTGTTTGCGGGTGGGCTATGATAGCTGAAAATACAAGGCATGGCCAGCTGGGGCAGTGGGCAGTGGACAGAGGGCAGTCAATCAGTACATCCAAAATGTCCCAGATGGTGCCCTTTTTAGTCCTCACCACCTTAACCCTGGCTCCACTGGGATTTCACTTTCTTCCTCAAATCCAATGACATTTTGCCAGTGGGACCAGCTCTCTGTATCATAATCTGGAAAAGAATTCCTTAATCAAAAACACAGGCCAGGTGTGGTGGTGCACGCCTTTAATCCCAGCACTTGGGAGGCAGAGGTAGGAGGATTGCCATGAGTTCAAGGCCAGCCTGAGACTACATAGTGAATTCCAGGTCAGCCTGGGCTAGAGCGAGACCCTTCCCCCAAAAACAAACAAAAAAAAATAGGCAAGGGCTAGAGAGACAGCTCAGTGGTTAAGGTGCTTGCTTACAAAGCCAAACTAACCACCTAAGTTCCATTCCTCAGTACACATAAAGCCAGAAGCACAAAGTGGTACAGTCACCTGGAGTTTGTTTGCAATGCCTAGAGAGTCTCTCTCTCTCTCTCTCTCTCTCTCTCTCTCTCTCTCTCTCTCTCTCTCTCTCTCTCCCTCCCTCTCTCTCTCCTCTCTCTGCATGCAAATAAATAAAATATTTTATTTAAAAAACAGGGCTGGAGAGATGGCTCAGTGGTTTAGGCACTTGCCTCTAGAGCCTAAGGACCCAGTGGCTCAATACCCCAGTACCCACATAAGGCTGATGCACAAAGTGGTGCATGTACCTGGGGTTCTGTATTAGTCAGGGTTCTCTAGAGGAAACAGAGTTGATAGAATGGATTAAAGTAAAAGGGCATTTATTGGGGTAGTTTAGGACAATCCAACAATAGCAGTCTGCAGGCCCACAGGTGAAGGAACCAGTAGCTGTTTGGTCCACCTGGCTGGAGGCCTCAGCAGTCCCAATCCAGCCCAGAAGGCCTGAGGCTCCCTGGGGAGTGGCTGCTCTTCAATCCATGATGTGAGGCTGAGGAAACTGGGTTCTGATGTCCAAGAAGGGTATGAGAGCAGGATGCGAGTGCAAGTCACGAACAAGCACCAGCAGCCAGGGGAAGGAAGGAAGAAGGATTTCCCTTACCCTCCAAGCTTCCTTGTATCCAGTCCCCTTCTGGAAGGCCCACCCACTTGGGGGAAGGGCAACTCTGGAGGAGGGACCTCCTCCTTTTGTCAATCCTTTCTGCAGGCAAGCTCAGAGACCTGCCCAAGATTACTGTAGATTATTAAACAAGTCAAGTTGACAATAAATTTAACCACAGGTTCATTTGCAGTGGCTAGAGGCCCTGGCATGCCCCCCCTCTCTCTGCTTACAAATTAATTAATTTATTATTAATTATTATTAATTATTAATTAATCATATAACCTTAAAACCACAGACAAAATAGGGCATGATGATTCATGCCTAGAATCTCAGCAATCCAGGCCGGGTGTGGTGGCGCATGCCTTTAATCCCAGCACTCGGGAGGCAGAGGTAGGAGGATTGCTGTGAGTTCAAGGCCACCCTGAGACTACATAGTGAATTCCAGGTCAGGCTGGACTAGAGCGAGACCCTACCTCGAAAAACCAAAAAAAAAAAAAAAAAAAAAAAAGAATCTCAGCAATCCAGAGGCTGCTGAGAAAACAGGATTTCTGCAGGTTCAAAATTAGAATGGACCACACATCTCGTTTTATGCCAGCCAGGAGTACACAGCAAGCAAGACCCTATCTCAAAAATTAAAAACTAAAATAAGTACCAAAGGGAAGCGACTTTGTTTGAAGACAAAAGTTAAGATTGAGCTTCCTGGGAGCTGAAGTCAATTAAGAATGGATCACTTTGTAGTAAAACATAACAATCTGGTTTTGTCTGTGTTTTTGGTTTGTTTGCTTTAAGTAATAGTCACTGGCTGGAGAGACCACTCAGCAGTTATAGGTGCTTACTAGAAAAGCCTGAGGGCCTGGGTTCAATTGCCCAGCACCCATGTAAAGCCAGATGCACAGGGTGGCACATGCATCTAGAGTTTGCAGCAGCAGGAGGCCCTGGTGTACTCATTCTCATTCTCTCTCTCTCTCTCTTTCTCTCTGTCTCCTTTCTTTCTTTCTCCTTTCTTTCTTTCTCTCTCTCTCTCTCCTTGCAAATAAACAAATGTTTAAAATAATAAGCAGTGGTCACAAGAATAGCCTCTGGCCACAGTTTTATCTAAAACAACACGAAGATATATTTTATACTGATTGTCAATAAAAACAAAGGACATCAAGACTTTCTCATGTGAGCCATTGTTTGTGTAGATTTCTCTTAGAAATTTTCTATACTATTTACAGGTTTGATAATTATAATTAATATTGCAGAAAAAATTACAAAATGCCACAAGATATGAAAATGATCCCAAACACTGCTAGGGTTTTTCTCTCCATATCATATCTGAACCATGTCTATTGTCCCACTGAGTAACCAGCCAGAGGGGCTTTGCTGTGGTGTCCTCAGTCCTTCGCTCAGAGCTGGCTCTCTCACAGGGAAGGAAACCCAGATACTGAAAACGGAATATTTACAGGCTTGGATGTTACTGCTAGCTTTGATCATAGCCTCAGGAAAAACTGAGCCTGTAGCTGTCTCTGTGCTTATAACTCCATGTCATTTCTCACATGACCTGTACAAGAATATTAGAAAACCACGTTTGCTACATATATACGATCATAGAACTTCCCTGCCTAAAGCCCCTCAGTTATGGCAACAAAAGGCCAACTCCTTACCTGACCCCAACCCACCTCACCCCACTTAATCACATTTACTTTGGTTCTCTGAATGCTGTCTGTGCTGGTCAGCCTTACTGATTAACCCGTATCCATCTTTCAAGGGTATGCGCAAATGTCACTTTCTGGGGAATTTTTCTTGGCTCTTCAAACTAGCCAAGGTTACACTGTAGACAGGGGAACCTTTCTTGCCCAAGTCTTTCCAGAGTGTGGATTTTACATTTACATTGTGTGTGTGTTTACCTGACATATGGCTACCACCTGCTCGTCTGGTTTTCCAGACAACTGTATCCCCAGGGCCTAGCACTTCTACAAGACTGGTCCAACAACTACTTTTTAGGTGCCTACACTGTGCCACGCTTTATTGTCATAACGTCTCCTGCATTTTGATGAAGATTCCATCATCCAAGTGAATGAAGTGTGAAGATTTCATAGTAAGAATGACCACAGCACTAAGGTTCAACTTAACCATCTACTAATATCTCACAAGCAAAAGAAGCATTAACTGTATGTAAAGCAAAATTTTATGAACCTGCTAGCTTTCAACGCACCGCGAGAGAAATGATTCGGGAAAATCACTGGAAAAAAAAAACTGTTCCATAAAATAATAAACACCTTTTGTAAAGCAAACAAAGTCTAGGCTATATAATCCTTTCAGGTTGTATCTGAAGTCTGTATGCTGAAGTATCAAGTTTATTAGAGAACTGGTCATCTTTTTAAACCTCAGTGAAGTCTCCCAATATTACAAATATTATAATCAATATAATATGTATACAAAGCAACTGAAGGAAAAAAAAGGCAACTGAGAGGCGGACAGTTAAATGGCTAAGGGCTGAAAGTGTCCCAGGGCTGGAAGAGCGTCCTCAGCCAGGTCCCCCCCATCCGCACGTCCCCACACCCTCGTGGCCCCTAACCTCCCACATCAGACAGGGTCCCCTTCCCGGAGCAGAGACCAGAGACCTACCCAAGGATACAGGGATTCCCAGGGCGCACGGGGTGCGCCTGGAGCCCAAGCTCCCGGGGAGACTTCCACCGTCCCCCTTCCTCCCAGCGAGGTTCTCGGATGGGCTCCGAGGCCATCCACCCGTGAAGACCAGGCACCTGCGCGGAGCCGGGTGTGCGGAGGCTGCGGCCACGGAGAGGAAGGCGCAGTCGCGCCCCGCTGCTGGGCACCTACCAGGGGTCCGGGGTCCCCATCCTGGCTAGTCATGGACAGGGGATCGCCGCGAGAGGGAACGCGAGGGGCATCGCTTCCAACCTGCCCAGGGACCCCGGGACGTTCGGAGGCTTAAGGCTCGGGGATGCGCGGCTACAGGACTGAGCTGGGAGGCCCCGGGTGGGTTGAGGGCTTGGCAGCGAACCAGTTGATAGAATCGATGATGGCAGCGGAGAAACATCGACACCCCCTAGCTGTGACTCGCCACCAAGCCCGCGATGGCGCACAGAACCACGGGGAGTCCGGGCTTCTTGCGCCCCTTTGATGGATGGAGAGAGGCAGCTAGCCCACCACCCTCCTCGGGACAGCCCCAGCCCGGATGCTGGGGTGGGAGGCTGAGGGAGGGGACTCTGCTCAACCAGACGCCCAGGTCTGGCTAGCGTGGCCGTGGAGACCTCAATAGGGGACACAGATGCCCATGGAGGAACCTCCAAACCAAGCTTTGTTTCTGAACACTCAAGCCTCTCCCTCCTTGACCCAACTTTGGACCCTCCTCCTTCCTGGGAGAACCAGCGCCTATGCGGTGGCCTCCTGGGGACGGAGTGGCAGGGTTCACCAGCCCACAGAGGCCGTCCTCTCAACCTCTGCCCACCGCTCCGGGGTACCTCTGGCATTTCCAGTCGTGTCAGGTGGCAGAGGCTACGCAGAGGCTACGGGTGGAACCCAGCACCAGACCTAGATTGCCTTGACCCTGGAGTCTGGCTTCTCCTGTCCCACGCACGGGGACAGGCACTCTGCAGAGAGGTGCCCAGCAGGGGAAGTTCGAAGATCAATGACAGCTCATTTCTTTCATCTTTCCTTTAATACCTGCCCTTTGCACGTGAAGAGGATACACAGACCAACAAGAAAGAAAGAAAGAAAGAAAGAAAGAAAGAAAGAAAGAAAGAAAGAAAGAAAGAAAGAAAGAAAGAAAGAAAGAAAGAAAGAAAGAAAGAAAGAGAGAGAGAGAAAGAAAGAAAGAAGGGAAGGAAGGAAGGAAAGAAAGAGAGAGGGGAGGGAGGGAGGGAGGAAGAAAGAAAGAGAGAGAGAAAGAGAGGGAGGGAGGGAGGAAGGAAAGGAAGGAAGGAAGGAAGAAAGAAAGAAAGGAAGGAAGGAAGGAAGGAAGGAAGGAAGGAAGGAAGGAAGGAAGGAAGGAAGGAAGAAAGAAAGAACTATTGTAAGCTTAGCTGTGACTTCAGATCTGAGTGTCCTTATGTTACTGGGCACCTGTAGTATTTTTATCTGTCCCCCCCACCATGCGGTGATCCAAAGTTTTAAAGGTGGAGGGTGAGATAGTTGAAGGAAAAATAAGGGGGAGGAGACCCTGGCAGGATTTCCGCTAGACCTGTCGTGAACTACATATCCCCAGAAAGTCCAAGGGCCGTGTCCACTCAGCCACCAGCCCATCCTCTAGCTGAAGGCCTCACTGAGCCCGGGGAGGGCCAGTCCCTGGGCCCCTTACCTTGCCTGGAACCTGACTCGGATTCAGCCCCAAAGGATGCTCCAGCGGCTGGAGTAATACAAGCTTATCCTTGTCCGGAGAAGGGCAAGCCCTGTGGTCCTGGTCCAGTTTAACAGATTGACTTGCCAAGGCTCCAGTTGTGACATTCCTGGGGAGCGTGGAGACTTTTGAGCGCGCCTGCACTGCACATCCAGCCACTCTTTGGAGAGCACGGGGCCACCCGTGTCCCTGCCCAAAGCTTCTTCGGCTTCCCTCTGTCCATTTCCAACACGTCTGCATTTATCCGTGGACCATTTCCAAAGTCTGTCTTATAAATGTGTATCATTTTACTGCTTTCCTGATTTTTTTTTTCTGGGGATTGTGCCAGCACATGCTGAGCGGGGCGGAGACAGGAGACTAAGCCCAGAAAACACCAAAATATGGGGACCCAGGCTAAATGCAGACGTCGTCCTTCTACATTCAGGCTGTGGATACCTCAGGGGAACTGTGAGTGAACTGATCCTCAACTATTTGGGATTTCAGTTTAAAATTTACGATTTTTTAAAACTTTTATCTGCCCCCAAACTCGTGATTTCTTCAAAGCAATTTCCATTTGAGGACATCTGAGCGCTGTCCACATCTGGTTGTAATAGACTTTCCCATCACAATCAAGTTTTCTCTGGAGCTTTCCAAATAATTCGAAACTCTATTATGTTACATATTTTTTATGGTAATAACTCTTAGCCATTTTGATAGGAGCCAGGACCAAACAAATCTCCACTGTTTTTAACTGCTTTTCCAATACATAGCTACAAGCACAATTTTGTAAGTGCACTGTTAACATTACGGTCGGAAAACTTAAACACCATAGTAGCTGCAGCAGGGATATTCAATCCAAAACCCATTTGTCACTATTATGATGGACCAGAGACTTTCATTTTGCCTCTAACTGAGAACAATTTAGAATACTGATATCTTTAAGTCAGGAACCATGAGTTGCTGGCTGTGATGAGCGTGATGGGTATATTGTTACGTATGGAATGGATAAGTCTTTCTACATTTAACATAGATTAGTGGTCTTACTTTTATACTTGCGGTTGTCAGGTGAACATGTTTTGTGTTATTTGGGCCATTATTGCCCTCTTTTAAATTTTTATTTATTTGCATGCAGTGAGAAAGGGAGAGAGAATGGGCGCACCAGGGCCTCTGTCACTACAAATGAACTCCAGATGCATGTGCCACTTTGTGCATCTGACTTTACCTGGGTCCTGGGGAATCGAACCCAGGTCATCAGACTTCGTAAGCAAACACCTTTAACCGATCGGCTCTCTCTCCAACTCCTTTTTAAACTCTAATTCATCATGTTCATGCTGGTACTAAAAACATGAGAGAGAAGCAAACATTGAGAGGAAGAGTGAAGCAAAGAACAGTAACCCTTCACGACTGAAGAGAATGATTACTGTGCATTTGTATCTCATTGCTCTTCCCATCACAGGGTCACGTCTTCTCCGGGTGAAAAGGTGTTCCAGGTTAAAATCTCAGTGTCTGATGAGCAGCTCACTAGAGTTGCCTTCCAGGTTTTAGACCAGAAGGATGGGCCCTTCATCGTAAGATACAGAACGTATGCAAGCTACAAAAGTCTGAAGATAGAGGATAAACACCAAGGTCAACAGGGGGCTAAATCTCCATATATTTTAAAAGGCATTTTGGAACAAAATTTCTTAATAATATTATCTGAATACAATATTACATGTCACTATACTTTACTAAAGACCAAGAGATTTATTACTAGAGAATTGGCTCCCTGAAGGCACAACATCAGCAATAATAATCAGCTGTAGGTGGGGGCTGGGGGGATGGCTCAGGAGTTAAGATGATTGTCAGGTAGGCATGAGGACCTGAGTCTAGATCCCCAGCACTCACATCAAAGCTGGATGAGAGCCTATAATTCCAGCACTGGGCAGGCACAGATAGACAGGCAGATCCGGGGAGGCTAGCTGGCTAGCCTGTCTAACTGAATTAGTGCGCTAGATTCAGTGAGAGACCCTATCTCAAAAAAATAAGATGGAGAGCAATTGAGGAAGACATCTAATATCCAGTGTTAATCTCTGGCCTCCATGTGTGTACTTACACACATACACACACACACACACACACACACACACACACACACACACACACACAATAATAATAATAGCCAAGCTAACTAGTCATAGATAACTTGATTCTCCACAGATAAGAATTAAGTAACTGGTAAGAGTTACTGACATTTGGAAAATTACTACTGGTGGGCAAACACTTGAGGCAGGGGAAGGCTGACCATCATCTCTGTGGTCTTTGCCTCAGGGCACTGTCATTTCTGCAGATAAACTCTCTGGTGATTTCTCACATAGAGTGAAAGTACTGCTTTTTTATGTAGCGCTCTCCTTCCTCTCTCAGCAGAAAACAGATGTGAGAAAGCAGCCCCAAGAAAAGAAATAAAAACATCTATATTCTTTCTCAACATCCCACTCAGACAGCATGATGCAGTGAAACTTGCAAAACCTCAAAACTGGGAGGAGGGGCTGGAGAGATGACTCAGTAGCGAAAGCATTTGACTGCAAATCCTAAGGATCTGAATTTAATTCCTATGTAGGACTAGAGGCACAAGGTTGCTCATGCATCTGGAGTTCCTTTGCAATGGCTAGAGGTCCTGATATGCCCATTGTCTCTCTTTCTCTGTCTCTGTCTCTCTCTCCCTCTCTCCCTCCCTCCCTCCCTCAATCTATCTCTCACTCTTACAAATAAATATTTTTTTAAAGAATGAAATTCTCCATTATTACCCACTGCCTGGATAAGATGGGAATCTGAGGCTTCCAGAAAGAGATAACAATTAAACTCTCAGTTTATATTCTGTTAGCATTACTCCTATAAGCATATAATGAACTCAAAATTAACTTTGGTTCTTTGTACATTTTATTTTAAAAGTCATAGTAAAGATTCTTTTTTAAAAAAATATTTTATTCATTTTCAAGCACACACAGAGAAAGAGAGAGAGAGAGAGAGAGAGAGAGAGAGAGAGAGAGAGAGAACACCAGGACCACCACCTTGTGGGTCTGGCTTATGTGGGTCCTGGGGAATTGAACCCAGGGCCTTAGGCACTGGAGGAAAGTGCCTTAACCGCTGAGCCATCTCTCCAACCCTAAAGATTCTTTATTTACTTTTGCTGCTATGGACATGACTTTCCCATTGAGAAAAGTGCCTTGGGCACTTTAAGAACCTGTTTGTAAACTAGACTAATGAAATACTAATTCATATCACTTTTGTCCTTCTTTGAAACGTTCCCTCTAATATTTTTTGTCCAAATTTTGTGATTCTTAAATACACCCAATGGAAAAAGAACAAACTATAATGTCCATATAATATGTGTATATAACATAGAGCATATATTAAAACCTACCAGATTTCATTGCACTCATGCAATGTGGATGAACCAGAATATAAAAATATCACAAAACAGTACAAAGCTGTCAGGATAGAAAGCTGACTAGTGGCCCAATTTCAATAAAAGTAGTCCTTAAAACTGTGTTTCCACTGGGATAACTCAAAAGACCCCATAGTGCTGAGAAGAAGTGACAGTGGAGTGTTCAGCACTGGGGCATCTCTATCACACTTCCTGAGGCTCGGGGTCTATTGTGGAAGAGGTGGCGGAAAGATTGTAAGAGCCAAAGGAAGGGGAGGACTGTTTGCAACACAAACTTCCTGACATAAAATGGCCTTGATATTCATGACTTCACAGTGCCCTATAATATCTACACATCATGGGAGGAAAAGATGATGACACCAAACAAAAGAGAGACTAACGAGAGTGGGAGGAGATATAAGGGAGGGCGGGGAGGGAATTATAATGGTTTGTTGTCTATAATTATGGAAACTATCAATAAAAGTTAAAGAAAGACAGACAGAAAGAAAGAAAGCAAGAAAAAAGAAAGCAAGAAAGAGAAAGAAAGAAAGAAAGAAGAGAGAGAAAAAAGAAAGCAAGAAAGAGAAAGAAAGAAAGAAAGAAAGAAAGAAAGAAAGAAAGAAAGAAAGAAAGAGGAGATAACAACTCATTGTTTGCCCACTGAATAATGTAACACATTATGGACAATAAATATATATTTAAGATTAAAAAAAAGAAAGAAAGAAAGATGTTTCTAAGCCAGGCATGGTGGCACACATCTTTGATTACAGCACTTGGGAAGTAGAGGTAGGAGAATCACTGTAAGTTTGAGGCCAACCTGGGATACTAAGTGAGTGTCAGGTCAGCCTTTGCTAGACTGAGACCCTACGTCAAAATACACACCCAGAGCTAAGACCATGGCGGGCTTGGGCCTGAGCCCAGAGCTGGAAGAGGAAATCCAGACTGAAGTCTTTGATGAGAGAGCTGGGAAATCCCTGGAAGGGCCTGAGTGGAGGGTCTCATAGATGGGAGGTGGGTGCAGGGTGATAATAGGAGTATCAATGACATTGGGCCTGAGAGATGGCTCAGAGGTTAAGGTGTTTGCCATCAAAGCCTAATGACCCGGGTTCAATTCCCCAGTACCCAAGTAGAGCCAGATGCTCAAGGTGACCCATGTGTCTGGAGGCCCTGCTGTGCCCATCTTCCCCTCCCCTCTCTCTGTGTCTCTGTTTCCAAATCAAAATGAAAGTATGTTTATAAAATAATAAATATGGGCTGGAGAGATGGCTCAATGGTTAAGGCACTTGCCTCTAGTGCCTAAGGTCCCAGGTTCAATTCCCCAGTACCCACATAAGCCAGACCCACAAGGTGGTGGCCCTGGTGCATTCTCTCTCTCTCTCTCTCTCTCTCTCTCTCTCTCTCTCTCTCTCTCTCTCTCCTTCCTCTCTCTATCTCTCTGCTTCTGCTTGAAAATGAATAAATAAAATATTTTAAAACAATAAATATAAAATAACCCAGGATAGACTGTGGGATGTGAGGGAAAAGAAAAAATTGTCTTGAACTAAGTGACTCCGAAAGGCAAGAAGAGAGCAGAGCAGAAGCGCACGTCAGTGCGCATGCGCGGGGCCGAGCCGAGCAGGAATGCCGAAAGGAAAACTCCCATTCCCGGCATTCCCCGCGGCGCGCGAGCCCAGCGGTGGGGGCGGGGCCTGCGCGCGCGTGCGCAGCAGCGAACGCGCTGACAGGGGCTCCCGGGGAAACTCTTGGAAACACGCTCGCTGTAGAGCGCGTGCTGGGAGCGGGGACAAACGGACCGACGGACCAACGGACGGACGAGCTGGGCTCAGGGTGAACCCCGCACTCCCGGGAGACCGGGATTTTGAATTCCGAGCGGGGACGGGGGCGCGGCTCCCGGTGACAGCCCGCCGTGCAGTCCGCGCACCCACCGCCGCTCTGATTTTCTTTAAAAAAATATATTTTTTTGGAACTGGAAAATGGAGGTGGCGCTGTCGGGAACATGGGACCAGGCGTGTGTGTGAGCCTCCGGGGTGGCTCGCGGGCCGAGGTCCGGAAGCTCCTCACGCGTGGACACGAGGCTCGTGGTCAGCTGTCCTCGATCCCCTCACATGTACACAGGGCTCATGGTAAGCTGTCCTCAATCCCCACGCGTGGACACGGGGCTCATGATCAGCTGTCCTCAATCCCCACGCGTGGACACGGGGTTCATGGTTAGCTGTCCTCACCCTGCACGCATGGACACGGGGCACATGGTCAGCTGTCCTCGATCCCCACGCCTGGACACGGGGCTCATGGTCAGCTGTCCTCGATCCCCACGTGTGACCATGGGACCCCGTGGTCACCTGTCCTTGATCCCTACACATGGACATGGGGCACCCATGGTCACCGTCCTTGCTCCTCACTCTAGGACACGTGGCCTGTGGTCACCTCTCTTCACCTCCCACGTGTAGACACGGCGTGGTCACCTGTCCTCACCCCGCATGCCTAGACACGGGGCCATGGTCACCTGTCCTCACCCCTCCCACACGTGGACACGACCCGTGTGGTCACCTGTCCTTGACCCCCATACATGGACACAGAGTCCATGGCCAGCTGTCCTGCCCCCATGGGTGGACACGGGGCCCAGGGCGCCAGGGGTGTACTACACCACACCGCTGGTGCCACCACACCGGGATCCACAGCCGAGACACAGGCCTACACACTCTGACATGATGGTCCTTTATGGGACATGTTCATGAAGTCTGGAAAGGAGCTTTCCGGAACTGAAGAGTAAAACAACAAAAACTCTTGTTCCCGCTTTCCAGGCCCAGATAGTGATTTGAAAGCATGTGTCTAATTTCATTCCCTCCTGAAATCTCAGCGGACTGAAATAAAGCTATTTTGTTAACACCAGGCTGTTCTCAGACTCCCTGGGATCCGCCTGCTTCAATGTCAAGTGTAAGAATGTAGCCAGAGCCAGTGGTTCAGCAAGCTAAAGGAACTTGATCACGGGCAGGGGTGTGGAAAGAGCTCGCTATTTATATTATTATTTTACTGAAAATATGCTTTAAAAATTATAAACAGATCCTTTGATACAGCATTTGCTCTCCTGGGAGTTCATCTTAAAAACACACCTCTACCTATGAGAAATGAGAGGGGTAAGAAGCAAAGCCATGTTGGTGCTTAAGAGTGGACTTCTCCAGTAAAGACTCCAGGCGGATCAAGATGGCCAACTAGCAGCCACTTCAGGACCCACCCAGGGTGGTGGATTTCAGCCCCATCGGAAGGTATAGCCCCTTCCCCAGCTCCCCTGCCAGCCTGGGCTTCCCTACTGCCATCTGCTCCCGCAGAGGCCCAGCGAGTCATCCCAAGAGTCACCCACCAACTTCCACCAGCACCTCAGCCCAGGATGCAACCCACCTCCCTGCGACTCCTGATCTGAGCTCTCACTGGCTCAGCAGCTGATCCCAGGGCGCACTCAGCCCCAATCCCCGCGGGTCCTAAGGTGAGAATGTCCACGTTCCCTGTTCCTCAGGTCAGCATACTGAGGCCACTACAACTGTGCTCCGACTTGGACCCACTCTCCAGCAGATCTTGGGAGCACCCACGTGGCACTAGTTTTGAAGGTGTGGAACATGAGGTGATCATGGAATATCGCGCCACAGCTGCTGCTGAGCTGCAGAGCCACTGAGGCCAAGCAGTAAAGTCCCAGCGCAAAGGTCCTGCACGATGGGAATGTTGGAAAGGCCAAGACCATGTGCTGTGTGCACAGGGAAGCTGTGGACTCAGGGCAGATTCCCCGGGAGAGCCTAATCTGTTTGGAGTTCAGGCAGTTTCACAACCAAACATGGAGCTGCAGAACTGGGTAAGGGGCACTGCTGGGTTGTGGTCTTGCTTGGGTCCAATCTTTCCTTACTCCCCTCTATTCCTCTCTTATAATAGGAATGTTTATTCTGTGACATTGTATGTTGTAAGTATATGACTCTTGTCTTGATTTTTGCAGGCCTACCGTTAAGAAACAGCCTTTGAGTCTTAGATAGGACGTCAGACTTTGGACTTCTGAAAAGTTTTGGTATTGTAAGGGACTTTTCATGTTGGACTCTATAATAAAGTCCCCCGTCCCCATACACACACGTCCACACAGATAGGCTCATGTGTTTGAATACTTACTCCACAGTTTATAGCACTGTCGGCAAGGTTGCAGAACCTTTAGGAGGTACAACCTTGAGGCAGGAAGTGTATCAGTGGTGGGGGTGGGGAACCTGAAAGCATGTTATTCACACTTTCTGCTTCCTGTGCTGCAGTGTGATGCCAGCTTCCCACTCTGGCCCAAAACTCCATGATAAAACCTCCCCTGGAAACTATAAACCAAAGTAAATCCATTTCCTTCTATAAGCTGCTGCTTGTCCAGTATTCTGTCCCAGGAATGAGAGTGATGATACACTCCCTGATATTCTGAAAAAACAAAACAAAAAAAAAAACAAAAAAAAAGAATTGTTTGTGATTAGTGAAAATACTTGTAGTTTTTTTTTTTTTATGCTGCTCACTTTTGAGTGACCTGAGGTTTCCAGTACAAGGAAGTGTCTTACCACAAAATAGATACACTCTTATTAGCATAAAAGTTACATAAGTACCAAGTACAGCAAAGACTTGGAGGCTTTTTTAAGCCTGTTCAGTGTGTAGAAGACAAGGCAGTAGAATAACAGCTGGGGACTCAGAGCTGTAAAGAAGGACCTAGAGAATGGGAGCAATGAATCCTCTTTAACTTACTTAACATAGTGATTTTGAAAATGTGCCATTAGTTAAGAGAGATCAAGTATTTTACTAGCTGTCTTCAATTTTATAGGAAAATCCAATAAAGTAAAAGCAAATCCTGCAAACTAAAGTTCCCGAAAAGCAGCTGCATCTACTTGAAACACAGTTGACTGACTGATCAGAAATTTGTGATTATGGAATATGCAGGTTCAGAGCCAAATTATCTTGGGCTACTTTGAATCCCTCTAATAGACATGTACTGCCCACCTCAGTGTGTGCTATTGTCTTGGTGACTATCAGCTGATACCTTTGGGGATGTTCCACCAACCCAAACTAAGGATGTCATCTGATAACATCTGAGGCCTATGTCAGATATTTCTTTGCTGTAGTCCATCTATCTTGTTTCCGTTGACTATGAAGCTGTTACCACATTGGAACATGGAATTTGGGGTAACCTAAATGTGTTCCTAGGCCACTTATTTGACTTACTGAGTTTGAGGTGAGAGCTCTCTGAGTGTGCGTGTGTGTGTGTTACCCCCAAATTAAGACTTTAAAAAAATCTGTAGTGGGGGAAAATAATCTTTAAAAAATATATATTTGAGAGAGGACATGGGCACACCAGAGCTCTTACCTCTCAGACACATGTGTCATTTTGTGTGTCTGGCAAAATTTTCGTGGATACTGGGAAATCAAACCATGACCATCAGGCTTTACAAGCAATGCCTTTAACCAATGAGCAATCTCTTAGCCCCCTTACATTTAATTCTAAAAAGGACTACATTTTCTTGACCACAAGGTAGCATAAAATTTACGGTATTAACTATTACCGAATTTACGGTATTAACTATTACGGTAATAGAAATGATTAAATGCTTTCTAACAATTCACATTTATGTACTTTTTAAATTAGGGAAGTGGTAATCTGTATTACTGTATAGAATTGTTATT
>PVHP010033168.1:0-19853 GCA_004024765.1 Zapus hudsonius | reverse complement strand
GGAGGGTAGGCTTCAGCTTGGGTGTGAGAGAAAGGATGGCTCTCCCAGGGGTGGGGGAGGCCGCCTGATGGATGGGCATGGGGTCCCTGGACACCCAAGTACTGCATGCCCACATCAGGCTGCTGGCGCCAAAATTGTCTCGAAAGCCCATTGCAGACAGCAGCCTGCTGCACACACTTCTGCAATTACAGGGTGAGTCATTAATTAAAGAAGACCTGCTTTCCAAGCCTTGCAAGAAAGCAATCTCCCGTGCGTGTATTCATTAGACGTTTATGAGCCTGCGGTTGGGAATGGGAGGGACCACAGTGTGGTGAACCTCATCGCCCTGTGAAGACCCAGAGGGGCCAGGGCTCTGAGCACCCTGCACTGAACACAGGTGCCCGGCCTGTGTAGGGGTCCTGTGTCTATGCACAGTCCTTTCCCCCAGAGGAGGAGCAAGGATGGTTGAGGGCCACAGTGGGTGCAGAGTCTGGGACAAGGTACTGGGTCCCCAGGTGGCATAACAGAGCTGTAGAGAGATGACACATAGAGCCATCCCAGCAGGCACTGTCTTATGTCTTATGGCTCTGTCTGCACCTCTGGTCAGCTCTTTTCCAATAGGGCATTGACTGTGAATCTCTTCCTAGTGCAAGATCAGCCCGGACCTTACCTCTGCATCTCTGCCCCTTGTCCCTCCTCCAGCCTGCCCACGCATCATCACAGGCCTCAGCTGTCCTCTGGCTTCCTAGCAAATTCTGCTCTGACCTCCCCTGGAAAGGGTCCTTCGAGCAGCCAGACATGTGACGGCCACACTGGCCTTGGGGTTCCCTTGTTCCCACTTTGAACTCCTCTTGGGACTTGCCACCTCTGGTGGCTGTCGGGGCTGGTGCATTCACCTCTTTCTATGCAAGCTCTGCTTTTCCTGCTCCCTCTTCTGATGCTTAGGGAGGCATCACACATCGCTTCTATAACTACTCATCTTGTTAACTTTCACTTTTTTTCCTCTTAAGGCTGATGAGAGAGTGATGGAAAACTTGGGAAAAAAACCCAAGTTAAACTCCATATGAGGAGTGTATTAGTTACTTTCTCATTGCTGTAACAAAATACCTGACAAGAAGGAAGGGTTTATTTCAGCTTGGAGCTATCCAAAATGGTATAGTCCAGGCTGAAGAGATGGCTCAGCAGTTAAGACACTTGCCTGCAAAGCCTAACAACTCCAGTTCCCACAGAAGGTCAGATGCACAAAGTGGCACATGCATCTGGAGTTCGTTTACAGTGTCTGGAGACCCTGGCATACACATTCTCTCTGTCTTTTTCTCTCTTATCTCCGCTTGCAATAAATTAATTAAAAAATATTTTTTAAAAGGGTATAGGTGGCGCACACCTTTAATCCCAGCATTCAGGAGGCAGAAGTAGGAGGATGGCCAGGAATTCAAGGTGAGCCTGAGACTACATAGTGAATTCCAGGTCAGCCTGGGCTAGAGCAAGACCCTACCTCAAAAAACCAAAAATAAAAAAGGTATAGTCCATAAAGGGGAGCAGAAGGAGCTGGTCACATGATCTCCACAGGCAGGAAGTCATGAATGCTGGTGTTCAGCTTGCGTTCTCCTTTTTATACAATCTGGAACCCCAGCCCATTGAACGGTATCACCACAGCTAAAGCAGGTCTTCTTATCTCAATTAGCCTATTCTAGAAAATTCCTCACAGACATGCCCAGAGGCTCTAGAAGTAGTCATGTTAACAATTAAGATGAACTATGTCAAACAACGTTCCCCAAGCCTTGGGAGGTATGCTATCTTCAGGGCAGATTTTGAAGTTAATGGAATGGAAGAGTCTGGAAGCACTGGATTTGGGGGTGCAATGGAACTCGGCAGAACTCTGAAGGAAGAAGAGCAGCAACGATCAAGATGGCGGTGGCAGAAGACGGGAGAGTGGTGACAGGGAGTCAGCATCTATGACGAAGCATCTAGGAGTTCCAGGGCACAGGAGGCATGTGTGACAACCCCGGGCCAGCAGGCATAGACCTTTGCACTCACCCATCTCTGCATGAGAAGGGGGAATTCTTGGGCCTGGGTAATATGAGGAAGTGGGGTGGTCTGCAAGGTGAACCCATCACATTTGATCATGGCTCCTCCTCGTTCAATACCCGCTGTGTTCCTGTCCTCCCACCCCTGGGAACCCAGGCCCACTGGCAGTGAGATTCTCCTGGGTCTGTGTCATTAGCCTTACTGTCTTATTGGGAAGGGCTAGCTGGAAATCCATTGTGCTGGGAATTAACCCTTGCACGTGTCAGGCAGGTGCTCTACCCTGAGCTGCCTGGGAGTTTGAAACCACTCAGAGACCTAGGTTCAAGTCCTGCACCTGTTGCCAGGAGACCACAGACAAGTACCCCCACCTCTCTGTGATCCAGATTTCACCAGATATGATGGGCTTAATGTCCCACAGACCCTCACCCTAGACTGGATCAGTGTCCACAAAGCACTGTGCGCCATGCTGGGCTCCCAGTACCTCCACTGTGTCTTCCGCCTGAATGAAGGGCTGGGTAAATGAATGGGGCTGACAGATGGAGAAGCCAGGCACCCACCCTCACTGTCTGCTGTTTGTGAGCCACAGAAGAGGCAGGGCTGGGCACTGATGACGAAAAGCTAAACCTGACCAATCACCGGTGCTGCCTCCCCAAGCCCATTATAGTAATTAGGAGCTGGCGCTCCACTAACCACCAGAGCGCAACTGCAGGCTGGACCTGGGGAGATGGATACTCAGATGTCTCGCCAGCCTGGAGCCCCAGGGTTCATCTGTGCCAAGGGAGAGTATCAGACCAGGCCCAGGGCACTGGTTTTGAACTTCAGTCTACAAGGGCCTCAAGGGCTGTGGCTGAGATGTAGGAGAGGAGGTAATGGGCAGAACACACACACACACACACACACACACACACACACACACACATACACACACACTCCACAAGATTCCCACCCCTCTGCATTGTTGGCTCAGCTACCATAGTAAAGTACCACAGGCTGGGCCCCATAAACATCTCATTACAGCCTCACAGTCTGGAGGCTGAAGTCCAAGGTCAAGCAGCAGGGCTGTCTCCTCCTGAGCCCCCCTCATTGGCTTGCTGATGAAATCCTCTCCCAGTGACTTCATCAGATTGTCTCTCCATGTATATCTGAGTCCTGACTTCCTTTATTTAAAAAATATTTTTATTTATTTGCAAGTGGAGACAGAGCACCTCCAGGGCCTCCAGCCGCTGCAAATGAACTCCAGATGCATGCACCACTTTGTGCACCTGCTTTACGTAGGTATTGGGGAATCAAAGCCGGGTCATTAGGCTCTACAGGCAAGTGCCTGAACTGCTGAGCATCTCTCCATCTCCTTCCTCTTCTTCTTTTTGTGTAGGTGTCTGCATGTAAGCCACAGCATGTGTATGGAGGTCAGAGGACAACTTTGAGTATTGGTCCTTCCCTTCTACCTTGAGGCAAGGTTTCTCATTTTTCTGTGTTGTCTATGTCCAGCTAATTGGCCCATGAGCTGCTGGGGAGTCTCCTGTCTCTGCCTCCTATCTGGCTATAAGTGCCAGATGTGCAGATTACAGATGTGCAGTGCCATGTCCAGGGTCACTTAGATTCTGAGTATCTGAACTCACTTGTACAGCAAGCACTTGACTCACTGAGCCATCTCCCCAGTTTGACAGCCTCTCCTTATAGGGATCCTGGTCATATTGGATCAGGGTCACCTTAGTGACATTGTAATTAAATCTCTCTATGGGCCCAACCTCCAAATGCAGTCATGCTCTGGCATCCTAGGCTTAGCCTTTCAGCATGGCTCTTGGGGCCTTTAGGAAAAGAAATTGTGGGCTTGTTCCTGGCAATAGCAGAAGTGGAATCCTGAGGCTCAGGGAACCCTGAGCCCCTCGTGGCTGTCTCTGTCCCTTGACATGTCTAGGAGGCTTCTGGCATGTCATAAACTCTAGGCACAGTCTGATTCTCAAGCCCCAAGCTTGCACCTCACATGTCTGTGCTATGCTCTGTGGCCCTCTGTGGTCCAGCGTTCAGCACAGATTGATGCCTATGGACTGACGTAATGAGGGCCAAACACAGGCGGGGCTCCCTCAGCTGGAGAGCACCCTTGAGCCTGGCATTACAAGTTTCCTGTAGACCCACTGGCTCACCCCATTCACTTCTCTGTTCTCTGAACCTGCTTCTGCACCAGGAAGAACCACAAAAACGTTCTCAGATGTTCCTAGAAGCCTTCTCCAATGGCTTCACCTGGAATACACCTGTACTGGCTGGGCTTTGCACCTGCGAAATCTTCTAATGGCCACACATCCTGGCTCACACCTAGGCCCAGCCAGGAAACCACTGTGTAGGCAACCGTGCTATTCTGTGCCAATATTTTAGTCCAGGCTGGACATGGCTGGTAACACTCTGGATTCTGTCTAGACGCTGTAGGAATGCTGGATACTACAAATTCATTAGCAGGTCTGAATAATTCAGACATTTGAAAAGTCAATGAACAACAAGGTGCTCCCTCACAGTCTCGGCGATATAGATTCTCTTGAAAGGAGGAATATAAATTACTAACGGTCCAATTGTCGCTAATGACGCGGCAGAGTGGGCGAGACTCCCAGACAGGCACTCATTAAGGAAACCATTCATTTCTGTCCCTCTGGATGCATTGGTTGGTTAAGTTCTTAGAGGCGGCCAGTGCCCTGGCCAGAAACGGTCATGCCACTAATGAATTACAAGGCCATAAACTTCTTCAGTAGAGAATGACTTCGCAGAAGTCCTGAGGCTCTGGAAGGTGAACTTGGAAAGAGAGTGGAAATACGATCATCCCCTTCCCACGCTGACCAGAGGTTCTCAGGGAATGACAGAGGAGAACGATGCTCTTCACTTCAGAATTTGTTGGCCCACCAGGGTGAGGAGTCTACAAACCCTGCCACTCTCTTGATGCTGCCAACCTAGTGGTCCATGGGCCACTCCAGGCCTCCATTTCCTTTGGTATACAGTGCCCACATCTCCAGCTTCCTATCCCTGACAGATGCACCTGCTGCTAGAGAGCTTTCTGGCCCTGGCAGCAGATATACCCACTTGTAGGGCAGGAACACAAGCCACAAGGACTCCTCCCACTGTCACTGCCCACCACCTGCGGGGGCAATGATAAACACACACACACACACACACACACACACAAACACACATACACCACATATGGGTGGAAAAATGTGCATTCTCTCTTTATTGCTCTCTTTCAAATCTAATTGCTCATACCCCATATCTGTTACCTCATTCCTCATTGCTCATATCTTTTCATCTCTCCTCATCCCTCACCTCTCTTGCAGATATGCTACAGAATATATATATATATATCGAGCTCCTTACCAATCAGGGAGCTATTTATTGGTCTATGACAAGAACCTGTGGGCACGATGTGCAAATAGCCTAATCAGGACTCCCTCCTGAAACTCATTAAGCCAAGCCCCTCTTGGCAGGCTGTCAGGTGCCGTCCAAGACTAAGCCAGGGTGTGCCTCCAAAGGCCCCCAAAGGCTTTCGCCCCTGACATCCCACAATGCAATTCTCTGTCAGCACCTTTGGTCAACATGGAGACCTTGGTGACACGTGCCTTGGGCAGACACTCTCGCTGCTCAGTTGTCCACGGCGGTTAACTCTCTTCTCTTAGCACCTTCCTCTATCCTTCCTCTCCTCTGCTCGCCTCTCCTCCACCCTTCCTTCCCTCTCCCCTTCCTCTGTCCTCTCTAACCTGTATCGTGCTGCTTGGGATCCAAGTGAAGTCCTGCCCACAGGTCAGAAGGAAGTGGTGGGCCTGGAACTTAACACAGGGACAGCAATGTGGCCAGGACTCTGACTGTGGGTCTCCCTCAGGCTCCCTCCATGTGAACCTGCAGTCATAGACCAAGGCTGGTGCTTCTGGACAGAACACACCTGCTGTACTGTTAGGTGATGGCTGAGAACTGATGTTAACGTGGAGGGGTCTACAGACCACCCTGGTGCACAGTAGGTTTGGGAGGTCAAAGGATGGTTGGAGTCTTGGTTTTCGTCTTATGGAGGGTCTACTTGGCCACAGACTCATCCTGTGGGGTCATTTCTTTCTGTCCAGGCCACACAGCAGGACAGGATCTCATGCTGGAATGTGGAAGGACCTTGAGGACAGGATGTTGAATGTCCTGAGCCAGCCACAAAAGCCCAAATGTTGAATGTATGGCTCCACTTGTGCAGTCCCTAGAGGAGGCAGAAAGTAGATGGGGACAGCTGGAAGGGCAGGGGAGCAGGGGCAGAGTTTCAAAAGTTACCAGGCAAGGAGCCTGACACAATCCTAATGCCTCAGAGCAGAGCATATAGGCAAAGCAGAAGGCCAGCGTCATATATTATACCTTCCTTGGGGCAGGGTCCCCACATTGGTGGCAGACCTTTGAACTGCCAGCCTAGGCTGCAATGGATATCCATTCCTGCCCCTTCCCCACCTGTCATGGTTTGATCCAGGTGTCCCCCACAAACAAATGAATGTGTTCTGATAGATCAATCCTCAGCTGATGGCAATTGGGGAATTAGAACCTCATTAGAGCTGTGTTGTTGGGGCGGGCTTATGGGGGTTAAAAGCCAGCTTCCCCTTGCCAGTATTTGGCATACCTTCCTGCCGCTGTTTGCAGTGCTGTGGCAGAGGTGATGTCCAGCCCTCTGCTCATGCCATCGTTTTCCCTGCCAGAATGGAGTCTCCCCTCGAGTCTGTAAACCAAATAAACCCATTCCTCCATAAGCCACTTTTGCTTGGGTTCTTTCTGCGCAGCAACTAGAATGCTGACCGCAACACCACCCAATGGGGAGTCAAGGACAAGGTCCTTAAGGCCCCACCTTCCCTGCTTAGCCCCCCCATCATGTTTTGAGCCTGTGATGGAAAGGCAGGTCCTTCTCATGCCCTGGCCCCTGTGTCCACTCCCTTCTTCATTCTAGGACCCAGGATAATCTCAGTTTCTTAGGGCCAACAATTAAGAGAGTGTTTCCTCGCTTTCTCCGTTTTCACATAGCCTGGAATACCTACATGGAGTAGGTATGACTCCCTGTGCTTACAAAGTCTGTCTGCACTCAGTCCCAGTGACGGACTTCCCTGAGGAACCCTGACATTATTCTGCCTCCCTCAAGGCAACAGAAGGACCACACGATCAATGTGCCTCTACCTCCCACACCTGTCATCACAGTGTAAGTATCCACAGGTTCACAGTCAGGTGTGTGACTTCCCGACAGACACACTTTAGCTCTTCTGGCCAGGTTTCCCCCAATTCCTTTATTTGTAAAATGGGGACAAAAAGGGCTGGAGAGATGGCTCAGCAGTTAAGGCACTTGCCTCCAGTGCCTAAGGCCCGGGGTTCAATTCCCCAGGACCCACATATGCCAGACCCACAAGGAGGTGGCCCTGGTGTTCTCTTTCTCTCTCTCTCTTTCTATCTCTGTATTTCTCTGCTTGAAAATGAATAAATAAAATATTTTTAAAAAATGGGGACAAAAAAAAAGACTACTGTCTGGGTTCATCTGAGGTCTAAGCAAGAAGAGGAGACAGTCACCTGTCCCTCCGCACTCACTGAGCCTCCTCTCTGGCTCCATGTGGACACACCAAGGTAGACTTTATAAGTCCCATTAAGTAGCTGAAGCCACGCTACTTATAGACAGCCATGGATCTAGCAATGGAGGCGGATCCTAGAGTCCAACCAGTGAAGAGATGACTGGAACAAAGCCAGGAAGTCAGAGCAAAGGGCCAATGAGCTCCATTTTCCAAAGGGAACCTGGCATCACCACCCACTTGAAGGGACCCAGGGGGTATCCTGAGCCTCACTCCACCATGTTGGGGTGAAGCAACCCACTCTACACCCACAGGCAGAGAGCCCTGAGGTCTTTTCAGGGAAGAAGTATAGCTTTGCCTGGCGCTCAGGTTGGAGGGTCAGGAGTCGGAAGGTAGGAAAGTACCAGATGGCTGTTCGGGTCTCTCCCCTCCTTGACAGCATCCTCCACTCCTGTGTGGTCATTGCCTCACCAGAACGGCCAGACCTTCCTCTGGGAACACCACCTTAAGTGTAAACTCCAGCTCTGTCTCAAGGGTGGTCCTCCCCAGGATGGACCCAGGGGCCATTGGATTTGCAGCTCCATTCAGGCCTGCCCTGCCCCAAGCTTTCCCCACTTGGCTTGCTCTACTGTTTCTTTTTACTTGATTTGGGCTGGAGAGATGGCTCAGCGATGAAGGCCTTTGCCTACAAGGCAGAAGGACCTGAGTTTGATTCTCCAATGCCCACGTAAACCCAGATGCACAAGGTGACACATGCATCTGGAGTTCGTTTGCAGTGGCTGGAGGCTCTGCCGTGCCCATTCTCTCTGTCTGTCTCTCAAATGAATAAATAAAATATTTTTTAAAAGAATGTAAGAAATTAATTTTTTTAAACTTGCATTACTCTGGGTGCATGTATGGATGTATGGGTTTTCACATGCCATCACACACATGTGCAAGTCAAGGAACAACACCAAGGTGTCTAAAAAGAGACAGACAGAATGGGCCAGCCAGGGCCCGTTGCAAACAGACTCCGGATGCATGTGCCACTTTGCACATGTGTCTTTACATGGGTACTGGGGAGTCGAACTCAAGACATTAGGTTCTACAGGCAAGTGCCTTAACCATTCAGCCACCTCTCTAGCCCAAGACAAGGGTCTCTTGATGCTGCAAATGAGAATCAGCCTAGCTGACCTGCGAGCTTCAGAGTCTCCTGGCTCCGTTTATCTTGGGTTCGTTGGGATCACAGATGCATGTGTCACTTTGTGTCCAGCTCTATGTGGGTGGCTGGGGAATCAAACTTAGGCTAGCAGGCTTTGCAAGCAAGTGCCCTTAATCACTGAGCCATCTCCCCAGCCCCTGTCCCTTTCTTATACGAAGGACTCACTATCTCACTGGTGGCCATCACTGTCCCCCTTCCTCTATGCCACAGCCCTAGGGTGGGAGAGATATAACCGGCCTCTTCCTGATACAGGCCAAATGAAGGTGAGGAAACCCCAGGTCGGGTATGGCTGGTGCCTCTCAGTATAGCTGGGCTTGCAGAGTTCTCCTACACATGGCTCTGTTCTGCTCTAGAGCTTCTCTGGATACTCATGGGATCCTCAAAGTGTTTTTGAGAGTAGTCACCCCACTTTACAGATGAGTAAACTGAGTACTAGACAAGTAAAACATCCCACTGCCCCAGTCACAGCTAGTGAGGGGAGGAGTGAGTTTGAACACTGTCTATCTGTCCATTTGTACCCACTTCTGTGCCTGGAAGGACAGGAGCCCCCAAGGTGCCCACAGAAAGCAGGTCCTGTAGCACAGGGTGAAGGCACGGCCCCTCTTGGCTCTGTAGCTCTAAGCTTCAGGGTCAGCCCCAGGGCCCGATTCCTCAGTCTCTGAGAAATTCTACGCTCCTGTCGCACATGGGAAAGGGAACCAAACCAGATCAGAAGGCCCAATCCCTGCCTCCAGAACACCCTAGGGGTCACTCACGCCCTGGCAGGAGGGTCCAAGGGGCCTGCCCACCCTGCAGGTACCTCCTCCTCCCTACTCCACGCAGCCATCTTGCCAGGCCTCTTTGTTCTACAGTGCCAGTGTCAACAAAAAGCCACCCTGCTCTGCGCAGGGGCCCAGGCGTGTCCAGACTGTCTCCCGATCTGTCTTTAGCAACAGGGCTTCCGCCCAGCAGCCTTTGTGGAACCCCCTTCCTCCACCCTCGCCAGCACCCACTCCTCAGACATGGTGCACCCTCATGCTTATGCCCGTGGCCTTCCAGGTTTAAGTGATCCTTTTATGCCCTGGGTTGGGACTGACCTCTGTGGTCCCCCAGCTCCCCAGTCTATGACCTCTCACAAGGCTGCCCTGTATGGTCAGTGTGGACTTCCTTTGAGAGCAGTGCCCACTTTGGGGTGCTTGCTGGGACAGCAGCTGATTTTTTTTTTCAGATCTGTCAAGACCTTGTAAAAATATGTGACTGTAAATATACAAATATACCCCAGGTTGGGACAGCCTGGACAGTCCCAGCCACATGTGTCCTAACCATTTCAGGAGGAGGCCCACCCTGGCTACTTCCTGAAGAATCTGGGGGAACCATCCACTGATCCTCCACAGTTATCTGGGGAGGTGAGTGGTCAAGCCTCCTCCCCCACTGGAAAACAGGGGCTCGATGGGATAATGTCTCCCAAGAGCTCCTGTTGTAGGGCAGATACATTTCAAGTTCTGTTTTATTAGAGAGCTTTGAACTAGTTGTGTGTGTGTGTGCGCGTGCGTGCATGTGTGCAGGGGCCAGAGGAAAATCTTGAGTGTCATTTTTCTCAGGAACTGTCATTTTTCATGAGACAGGAGCTCATTGGCCTGGAGCTTTCCACTTAGGCTAGACTGGGTAGTTAGTGAGTCCCAGAACTCCTATATCCGCTTTGCACATGCCAGCTCTGAGATTATAGGTGCACCCCACCATGCCTGGCTTTGGGGTCTCACTCTAGCCCAGGCTGACCTGGAATTCACTGTGTAATCTCAGGCTGGCCTCAAACGCAACGGTGATCCTCCTACCTCTGCCTCCTGAGTGCTGGGATTAAAGGCGTGTGCCACCACACACGACTCAAGTTCAATATTTGTAGAAACTGATTTATTGTTAATAATTAGATATGTTGTATGAGCAAGTACCCCCATTTCCCTTTTCCCTATCCCCAACCTAAATTCTATTTTTCAATGGACAAAAGTGACAAAAACAACATGGAATAAGAGGGTTGGACCTTTTCCTCAAGGATCAATGGCTTGGCTCCTTTGCAGTGCCCAGGCCAAGGGCACTGGGGAGGGTCATTGGAGGGTTTGTTGTGAGCGGTGGTGGTTGCATATCGGGGTCCCACAGAGTGTTTTGAGATCACTCTGGACAATGGTTGTGGGTTTTGCCTCACCTCTGGTCTCTCGCTGTCTGCCCTGTGGCTGGTGATGAGAAGTGGTGGCCCGGCCAGAGCGCCTGTGGAGGAGGGCAGAGGTCCTGGGAACACTTAGGCCTTATCACTGATCAAAGCCAGGAGGTGCCGCCTGGACAGGCGAGGTGTGGCTCCACCTGGCTTTCATTAGGGTTCAGCCTGCTGCAGTCAGGCCTGCTCTTGCTCAGCCCTCCAGACAGCCTGCCACAAGGTCTGGTTACTACATCTGGCATCTGGGGCATGCAGGAGCCACACATCAGCCCCAGGCCGCACCCCATCCTGCCAGTGCCCGGAGCAGGGCAACCCCATCCCACCAACCTTGGACATGCTTGATGCCTGTGCAAACCCGGAGGCCTCAAGTGGTCAGTAGCCCTGTTAGGTCCCTGTGGATAAGACCCCTCACTGAACAACCTTCCTGGCCACAGACTAGAATAGCTTGTGTCTTAAATATCCCTACAATGGCTCATCTGTTAAAGGCTGGTCCCCAGCACCTTTTGTGCTAGAGCCTAGTGAGAGGTGAAAGTTGTTGGGGTGTGCCCTTGAAGGGATTTGGTATAATATAATATATTATTTATTCATTTGCAGAGAGAGAGAGTCAGAGAGAAAAATGGGCATACCAGGTCTGCAAATGACCTCCAGATGCACGCGCTCCTTTTGTGGCTTTATGTGGGTACTGGGGAATCAAACTTGGGTCGTTAGGTTTTGCAGGCAAGCGCCTTAACCATCTCTCCAGCCTGGGTTTTCCTTTTTTTTTTCTAATCAACTATGAGATAGTTTTGTTGTCCCTACTGCCACACACAGCCACCACAGGAGGCCCAAGAAGCAAGAGAGCCATCCCGCCATGGGCCAAAACCTACAAACTGTGACACTCCATGGCTGTGTTCTCTCAGGAGTTCTTATCTCTGTATTTATTACGGTGATGAAGCTGGTTACCACATGGACCAGGGCCTGTCCAGCCAGTCCTCCAGGTCCTACCCTGCTACTGCAATCCTCATGGCCTTCCAGTCCTTCTGCTCTGTGCTGAAGCCCCCGTGGCCCTGGGTCATGAGAGTATCTCTCCTGGGCTCTAGTTTATGTGACTAACGAACTGTTAACCTGTCTTTTTCATGGCCTCATATTTGCCCAGAGGAGAGTCCTTATCAAGGAAGCCCTGAGCCTAGATACTTCGGTCTCCTCCACCGTGGACCCTCGTCAGTCCCCTCAGGGGGCAATGGAGTGGACATAACACAGGTACCATGTTCCAGGAAAGGGCAAAGGGTAGAGGTTAGAGTCTGTAACTCTAGCCCTGGCTCTGTGGACTCACCCCCTAAGTGCCACTCACTCTTCTAGAATGTTTTGATTCTCAACACAGGGGGAGGTCTTCAGCTGTTTCACCCTCAGAGGTCTGGATGAGTGTAGTGAACCCAAAGTCCCCCAAGGACCCCCATCTGCATGGGTTTCCCTTCTATTTCAGCTTTACCCAGAGGATACAGGCTCTACTCAACGTCCAAACCTGGGGTTGAGTTCTGGGATTCAAGTGCACCTTCCTCCTGCACCTCAGGGTGACCTTCAACAAGGCACTAGAACCAGCTCTACCTTGTGCTGTCACCTCAGCCTGACTCACTGTGTGACCTTGGCGTGTGACTCAGCCTCTCTGGGCTTTGGGATGGGTTGTAGTGAGGGAGATATTTGCAGATGGGAAGACTTACCTGGGGAATGCAGGGTACAGTCTGATGCTCTGAGAGTGTTTCCTGTCACGTGGGTGTTTGGGGTACACACCCAGCCTCCCCTGCCCTGGATGGGAATAACACAAGCTGCTTAGTCAAGTTCAAAGCTAATATTTACAGAAGGGGAATGGGAAGTGGGCAGATGGAATTAGGAAATCCAGGCATCTGTGGAGGTGAACACAGGAGCAGACAGTGTGCCTCGTGAGCCATGCCAGGTGACACGTGCCTCGTGTGACAAAGTTGGCTCACCAACTTCCTGCTCATGTTTCTAGAAAGTGGTAAAGAGAACCAGATACACCTGTTGCTGGTCTGGGTGGGTGGGCCTCAGATCTGGGCTCTGTGGAGCTTGGTTGGTGGTCATCCCTAAAGAACAGCTTGGATAGGCAAGCGGTCCCCAACAGGGACATATTTGGAGACACACAGGTTCTTCAAGAGTAGGAGCTGGCCAAGGTCACATGTCCTCAAAGAGGACAGGCTTAGCACATGTTACTTACCTCCTACCCTGGAGCTCAAGTTTATAAAAAAAAAGGATATGTTTTTATTTACTTTATGTGACTGGGTAATATTCTTGAGTATTGTCTACTATGTACTTAACCAGATGTATACAATCTTCCTGTGGAAGTTAATTAAATGCCTTTACTCCTCTTTTTAGTAATACAGTTTTTGGATTTTGGCCATGAGATAGTAGGCTTTTGACAAGGAGAGATTGATTGAAATTGTGTTTTCTGTTCCTAAAGTAAATTCTTTGATTTTAGTCAATAAGATGGTTTATATAATAAATTTTTATTATACTATGATCTCTAAAAAAATAAATAAATAAAGTTGCTTTTCCCCTCTAGTGCTGAGGATTGAATCCAGGGCCTTATACTTACTCTATGACAGAACCACATGCCCAGGCCCTAGTTTTCCCAATTTGAAAATCACTGTGTGCTTATAATGTACACGGAGAGACTCAGCGGCCATCAGCCAACTCGCCTATGAAATCTGAGTGTGGGAGTTTCCTTCCAGACTTTTTTGGACACATAATATTTCTCATCAATATAACGCTGCAGGCTACACAGTTTCTAACCTGCTCGAGCCTTTTCCCTTCTTGAAATCATATAGTTTTGAGTGATCTATTCATTCCCTCATGAAAACACTTGTAATAAACATTAAACTACCTCTGCTTGTTCTTGCTGATAGGACTAATTTCCCAATGAAGTTGCTATTTTATTTTATTTTATTTGAGGCAGGGTCTTAGTGTAGCCCAGGGTGACCTGGAACTCACTCTGTAGTCCAAGGCTGGACTACAAGGTGATCTTCCTACCTCTGTCTCCCGAGTGCTGAGATTAAAGGCTGCACCACCATGCCTGGCTTGGTCTTTGGAATTTCCAGTTATATCCTTAAAAGTGTGATCCTCCAGGGAAGCCATGGGTCAGCATTGTGACGTGAGAAAATGAGAGTTAAACAAGCATTGGAAACCCACCCAAACCACCACCTATGGAAGCCAAGCCCTCCTCCCTCCTTCCCTCCCTCCCTTCCTTTTTTCCCTTCCTTCCTTTTCGTTCTTCCTTTCTTTTAGATAGGGTCTTATGTAACCCAGGCTGGCCTCAAACTTACTCTGTAGCTGATGCTGCCCTTGTACTCGTGGTCATCCTCCTACCTCAGCTTCCCAAGTACTGGGATTACAGACTTCTTTACAAAAGGCTATAGAGGAAAGCAACTGTCAGAGACCAGGAGTCACAGGTGCCATAAGGGTCTGTGAAAGATCCAACGGGCACCCACGTAACTGGCTAGCTCGCACACACAGAGGTCGTCCAACATGCGGAGGAATGGTTAGCATTGGAGGGTTAGGGGGCTTCACATGTTGTGATTTGTGCATCCATCATTCCAGCCATCCTAAATAAGAAAAATGGTGGTTTTCAATCTCCACGAAAGAGCGTCTGGGAACAGCCACCTAGGGCAGCTGGGCTCTGCAGGCGGTGCCAGTGCTGGCTGGTGCTCTTCGTGCCATGGGGAATGATTGTGTCAGGCGCTAACCCAGCCTCGGCAGTCACTGGCTTTCTGCTTTGAATTTGTACCGATACAGCTGTGATCTAGGAAGCCGAGCCTGCCTTGAACATTGTCAAGTTCCATTAAGCTATCCAATCAGTGAGTCGGAACCAGCAGAAAGCAGCAAAATGACCCAATTTTGGAAGGCAAATGTACAGTATAGAGGGCATATTTATAGATGATATGCATCTTTCCATTTTAAGTTATACATTTATATATTTACACAGTGATATACAATACATAAAGACTCTGCCTTATGATATAAAATAGTTTATAATATGCTACATAAATATGGTTATGGATTGGGATGTAGTTAGTGTACATCCATGATGCCCTGAGTTCAATCCCCAGGACTACAAAAATAAATAAATAAATTTATAAATAAAGAAGAAACATACATAACAGCAGTAAAGTTAAACTAGAAGAAAAAAATATAAATATACATATAAATAAGCACGTCATATATAAATATGTGTGTATAATATATAATTTGTGATAAATAATTTATGTACAAGAGCATGTTAAATGTTGATATGCTAAAGCCACCTTATTGTATTTTGTGTGGTGATAGGTTTGTGTCCAAATGCTTTTAAAAACTCGAATTTCTCCAGGCTTTGTGAACAAGACAATATTTCACTGAGGCGTGTAAGCCCATCTGTGGCCTGATTGAAGTGTCTTGCTGAAAATATTTGGCAGCCATTTGCTGAGGCCTTGCTTTAAGCTAGGACCTGGTCAAACAGATCCTCACATATGATTAGGGCAGATCTCGGGCTCTGAGACATTCTGGACAGTGGCAAGGAGGGTCCCATGAATCAGGGCAGAGAGGGCCTCTCAGAGCTGGCTCCTCAGGGGACAGACAAGCCTGTGGTTCAGCAGGGCCTCATTTCCAGCTCCCCCAGCTCCACTACTGCACCTACAGGCATATTTTTCTTCAAGCAGAGAGATGGAGAGAAGAGATAGCAGCAGAGAGAATGGCTGTGCCAGGGCCTCCAGCTGCTCCACGAACCACTGTGTGCATCTGGCTTTACATGGGTGCTGGGAAACTGAACCTAGGTTATTAGGCTTTGTAGTCACCACTGAGCCAATCAGGCTTTTGAGAGTCCATATCCACTTGTTTATTTATTTAGCAAGTATTTATCACGCATCTACTGTGTACCAGGTGGCAAGATGGGTCTTAGCCCTGAGCTCTGTGGTGACCCTGTGGAATTAAAGGGAAATTGGTTTCCTTCTTGAAAAACTGTGATAAGTACCAGTTTGCTCCTCCAATCTCTTTCAATCAATTAATTTCACATTCATCATCTGGGTCTGAATTTCCAGGCTGGAAGTCTGAGTGGGGCTTCTTTTAGGGAATCTTCCAGCGACGAAGAAGGCAAATGAGAAGCTGATCTTTACGGACAGGGAGAATTCCATAAGGCTCAGGCCATCTGCTGCAGATGCTGTCTATTCTTAAACACTGTGAGAGATGTGGAGAAAGCCAGGGAGCTGGGGGAACACCTACAGCTATTTTAACGTGGAATCCTTCCCCAAATCATAGCCATTGGCAATAGAATGTTTCAGACACTCCTGGACATTCCCTGTGCTCTATCCAGGATGCATGGGGTGACTTGCAGAGTTGAGAGGGACCACTGTTATGGGGGAGGAGGGGTACCTGTGCACTGGCGTCAGAGTAAATGCATCTTTGTCCCCTTTCTCTTTACCTGACTGGAAGAGCTGTTGCCAGTGCCCGATCCCTTTGAGACAATTGATCTGGTTTTTTTTTTTTTTGTTCCCCTAATTTCTTTGGACCTGGAGACCAACTTAGATGGATTTTAAAGTTATCTAATGACTTATTTCCCCAGAGGTTCGTATGTTGGCCGCTCTGATGGGGGCATTAACTATTCCTGATTTGTGGATCCATCACACTGCCCAGGGGAGAGTCTTGCATGATCGGTTCAGTTTTCCCAAGGAGGACAAAGAGAGGCCCAGAAAGCAGGGCACAGCTGTAAGCCAAGGTAGTGTCCTTCCACGCACAGGGCCCTGGCCCACAGGTCCCAAGTGCAGACTGGCATTATGAGCTCTGGTGCATGCTCTGTTTAAATCCAAGTTTCCTCTTGTTAAGAATGAGAAGAAATAACACCGGACCAAAATACATATTTCACAAGCGTCATGATGAAGCGGTGGATATAAAATTGCTTTGAGCCGGGGTGGTGGCACACACCTTTAATCCCAGCACTCAAAAGGCAGAGGCAGGAGGATTGCCTTGAGTTCAAGGCCTCCCTGAGTTCAAGGCCACCCTGAGACTACATAGTGAATTCCAGGTCAGCCTGGACTAGAGCAAGACCCTACCTCAAAAAACCAAAAATAAATAAATAAAAATAAAATTGCTTTGAACATTTTGTTTCCAGGGTATTCACCAGATGAGGCCTCCTCCTAGCAACACGATCTGTGGATTTTGTCCACTTAGATGTGGCGATGAACACAGAATTAAATCAGGCACAAGAAAAAAATGATTCAATCAAGTTATGTGGTAAACATATGCCACCACTATTAGGTTATATAGGCAGGCCATATTAATCAAAATGACACATGAGCGTATAGAAAATCATAAGGAATCTTTAAAAAAGTCCACTAGACTTAATTAGTGAATTATCCAAGGTTTCAAGATGCAAAGTCAGTACACAAAACTCAATAGTTATTTCTCCATATTGTCAAGAGCTTGGAAGTTGAATTTTTTTAAAACTGGAAATTGAAATAAAACAATTTTAAACGCCATTTGGAGTAATCGAAAAATAGATATAAATGTCACAAAAGCAATGTGAGACCTCTGCATAAACACACAAAACTGCTGAATGAAATGAAAAAATGATATATGTAATGAACAGCTATACTATATTTATAGACCAGTAGACTCAGTACTGTCAACATGTGTCTTTCCCCCAATTGATGGACAGCTGGTGTTGGCAAATGATGGCCACTTAGCATGGCTGCCTACTTTCACAAATAAAGTTTTATTAAACACACATATTCATTTATGTATTGTCCTGGCTTTTTGCACTTTACTGGCAGCATTAACTTCTTGTGATAGAGACCACAGAATCCTCAAAATCTGAACCATGTCCCACCAGGTGGTATGTTAAGAAAATGTTCAGCTGAGTGTAGTGGCGCACGCCTTTAATCCCAGCACTAGGGAGGCAGAGGTAGGAGTATTGTCGTGAGACTACATAATGAATTCTGGGCCAGCCTGGGGTAGAGCAACACCCTACCTTGAAAAACAACAACAAAAAAAGAAAGAGAGAAAGCAAGGAAGAAGGAAGGAAGGAAGGAAGGAAGGAAGAAAAAGAAAGAAAGAAGAAAGAAAGAAAGAAAAGAAAAGAAAGAAAGAAGAAAGAAAATGTTCACTTACCCTTTGTTTATGGATTTAATGTAATCAAAATCAAAATCCCACACTTTGTGCTGGAGAGATGGCTCAGTGGTTAAGGTGCTTGTCTGCAAAGCCCGACAACCCAGGTTTGATTCCCCAGTATACATGTAAAGTCAGATGCACAAAGGGGCACATGCATCTGGAGTTCATTTGCAGTGACCGGAGGCCCTGATGTGACCATTCTGTTTTGTCTCTCTCTCCTTGCAAATAAGTAAATAAAAATAATTTTTAAAATCCCATGCTCTTTTGTTCATGATATACTTGGTTTTCCATTGTCAGGGTTTATAAAATTTATGATGTCTTCCATGATACTAATCCATTATATTATTAAGCTTGTAAATCTTGATTCATTGCTCACCCTCAGCTTTTTGTTGAAATATAGCTTCTCTAATCCTGAGGTGTCTTTTTTTCCTCTCTCCATAAAGATATCTTTCTGACAGAGTCACATAGGCCATACTTTCTGAACTCTTGCCTACCTGCATCCTTAGCTGGTTTACCTTATTATTAAAGGCCATTACAGCTGGGTATAAGAACTCCTGAAATATATTTTCTCTATTAGTCATTTCTAACTCTGTTTTCTTCTGGCAGCAAATGCTAACTTTCAGCATGATTTCTCTTCTTATCTTTGGTTGGATGGTCTTTATACAAGTATTTTCCTGAACTTATGTCAGCAATATACACAGCTAGCCTGGTGCCTTTATGCACAAACAACTTATATGTGTCCTTCTTCAAAACCATAGTTATTCACTCAAAAGATCTTTTCTTTTTAATATTTTATTTATTTATTTATTTATTTGAGACAGAGAGAGAGAGAGAGAGAGGCAGAGAGAGAATGGGTGCACCAGGGCCTCCAGCCACTGCAAATGAACTCCAGACGTATGCGCCCTCTTGTGCATCTTATGGGCACCAGGGAATCAAACTCTGGTCCTTTTGCATTGCAGGTAAATGCCATAATAGCTAAGCCATCTCTTCAGCCCTCAAAAGATCCTTTCTGCAGCAATTTGTCTTCTTCTCTTAAATGAGGATCCATGTAATACCAGCCCAACAAGCCTGGGTGCCTGAAGACATTTCTCTGTCTTTGAAATTCAGTAATTTGACCATGTATCATCCAGCTCAACCTCCATCACCTCAGCACTGGGAAATGACCTGGGACTCCATATGCAAATCAATTTCGTCTTCATTTCAAGGACATTCTTGTCTGTTTTATCTAAAACATGGTTTCTGTTCCATTCAGGGTCTTCAAGCCACTTAGTAGAAATCTGTATCCTTCCATTATTTAGCCTCAGATTTATGTCTTTCTTCTCTTGATTTAACTTTGTATCCTGGGACATTTCCTCAAAACAACATGAGCCATTGAAAAGCCAAATCCTAGGAACTTTGTGTCTCTTGAGACCAGGGTCATCCTTAGAATACCTGCTTGTGGTGCCCATTAAAACCTGCCCTAACGGAAAGATTGTAAGAGCCATGGTGGGGGAGAATATCCAGAGGCATGGCACCCCTCAGTAACAACATACTAGAGCCTGGAGAACCAGGCTGACTACTAGACTTTCCATGGTCCCCTGCCCCAAGGACTGATTCAGACAGCCCACGGAGGAGGATATCCAGCCAGTTGGGGATGGGGAAGAGGGGCATTGGGGAACTGGGGATAACAACTCATTGTTTGCCCATTAAATAATGTAACTCAGGGCTGGAGAGACGGCTCAGCAGTTAAGGCATTTGCCTCCAGTGCCTAAGGCCCCGGGGTTCAATTCCCCAGGACCCACAT
>PVHP010033167.1:0-19842 GCA_004024765.1 Zapus hudsonius | reverse complement strand
CCCATGACCAGCTTTTGTTATATGAGAAATTTCACAAGTGAAATGAATTTGGCATTGCTGCTTTTCAGGTTTTATGAGAAAGCTGAGGAGAGTAAGCTCCCCGACATCCTGAAGGACTGCATGGGGTTGTTTCGCTCTGAGGCGCTGTTCTTGCTGCTTTCCAACTTCACAGGCCTGAAGCTTCACTTCTTGGCCCCTTCAGAAGAAGATGAGGTTGAGGACAAAAAAGAGGGGGAAGTGGCCTGTGCTGCTGGGAGCACTGAAGAAGGGACAAGCCAGAGTTCCTCAGAGCCGGAGAGTAACCAGGCTGCCCTCAGGGCCAGCAGCCAACAGACCGGTCAAGAGACAGACCCAAGGCCAGAGCCAGATGAGGCAAAGCAAGGTAAGCTGGAATTAGGACTTGCCCCTGTTCACCTGCAGCCATTCACCCAGCACTTGTTATTCATTCTACGAATATTCTGTCACATTTACAATTGCTCGAAGCCCCATTCAGGAGTGGGGTAACCAAACAGATAAAGTGTTCTCTGTGTCTGACTTCTAGTTGGAGAGGTTAGAAGTTAAATATGTGTGGAAATAAGAAAGGTCAAAGAATACTGAGAACTTACCCAGCATTGTAACAGGGTCATGTGACAGGAATGATGCAGGAGAGTGAGAGATCTGGACAAGCCTGTCTGAGGAGCTGCCACGTAGGCTCAGATTTGAATGACTGGAAGCGTCTATGGGAACAGCAGTTTAGGTCAAAGAACGGCTGGTTCACTTATTAGACTAAGAATAGTGCTCACAGTGGAGAAGGCATTACTGGTGGGAAAAATTAGACACAAAGGTCAAATAGGCTACAGCTTATTTCTACTGAGAACCAATAGTAGCCTAAGAAAACTTGCTTAAATTTGGACAAATAAATAGAGAAATTGCTACAGCCAGATGAGGTTTAATCATCTAAAAATAAGATATAGAAGAAATAGAAGACTCGGGGCTGGAGAGCTGGCTTGGGGGTTAAAGGCACTTGCTTGCAAAGCCTGTCAGCCCAGGTTCAAAGATGCACAAAAGGGCACATGTGTCTGGAGTTCATTCGCGATGGCAGGAGGCCCTGGCATGCCCATTCTCATTCATATTCTCTGCATCTCTCTCTCACTATCTCTCTCTCTATCTCTATTTCTATCTCTTTCATACAAATAGAAAAGGAAGGAAGGAAGGAAGGAGAGAGAAACAGGGAAAGAAGGAAAGAAAGACTTGTATGCTGGGTGTGGTGGCTTCATTGTACTTTATGGAAGTACCCCATAGCTGAAAGTTTTGAAAACCACACTGTGCTACGGTATAATTTTGAGTTAATTATAAAGTATTTCATCGGTTGACCTTAACCAGTCCTATTCTTTCCAGTTTCCCACTCATTATTTCTTAGAATAACAACTAAGAAGCGCAAGTGCTGGACAAGACTGCTCAGATTCTAAGGCCTTGCAAACTGCCTCCCTAATCCTGCCTGCCTGCCTTGTCTCCAGCACTGCTTGCAGCATCCTCACTCCTGGCACTCTTTTGGTTCTCTGTTCCAAGTCTGCTTGTGCTCTTGATGCAAGTGGCGCTGTCTTTCTTCAGTTGTGATTTTTCTTGGATTTATTGTCTACTTTGTTTTCTCTTGTGATTTGTGCTTGCTACATTCTATTTAAAATGTTACATGAGTATTAACCCTCTATCCTACATGTTGTAAGTTTGCTTTTTAATCGCGCTCAGCATATTTAAAACTTTATTAGATGTTTTGTTTTTCTGATGCTAAGAATAGAACCTAGGACCATACCATGCTAGGCAAGCATTCTACCACTGAACTACATCCCAAGCATATAAACTTTATGAAATGTTTTAGTATTCAAAGCCAGGCATGATGTACACACCTTTAATAAGATTGATGCCAGCTTGGGCTTCTCAGTGAGACCTTTTTTGTTTGTTTTGTTTTGTTCAAGGCAAGGTCTTACTCTAGCCTAAGCAGACCTGGAACTCACTCTGTAACCCCAGACTGGCCTCAAATTCACTGTGATCCTCCTACCTCAGCCTCCTGAGTATAGGAATTAAAGGTGTCCATCATCATGCCCAGCTGAGACCTGTCTTTAAAAAGAAAAAGAAGGGCGGGAGAGATGGCTCTTGCCTGAAAAGCCTAACGACCTGGGTTTGATTCCTCAGTACCCACGCAAAACTGGATGCACAAACTGGCACATGCATCTGGACTTTGTTTACAATGGCTGGAGGCCTTGGTGTGCCCTTTCTCTCTCTGTCTCTTTCTCTCCCTCCCTCTCCCCTGTCTTTCTGCAAGCAAATTAAAAAAAAAAAAAAAGCATGTGAAAGGAAGGGGAGTGGGACTGGGGATGTAGGCTAGTGTGGTCAAGGGTTTACAAAACAATCAGACCTACCTCTGCCTTTCATAGCTTCTGCTTGGCTGGCAACCTGCTAATAAATCTCTTCCCTAGTTCAAAATTAGTTTATTTCCTGATATACTTTGTAATTAAATCTCTGTTCCATCTAAAATTTATTATAGAGAAATTGAGCCCAACCTCCATTCCCTAAATAAATCTAATCATTTTTGACTTCAATAATACTACCTCAGAAGCTGGGCGTGGTGGCGCACACCTGTAATCCTAGCACTCGGGAGTTCAAGGCCACCCTGAGACTACATAGTGAATTCCAGGTCAGCCTGGACTAGAGAGAGACCCTACCTCGAAAAACAAAACAAAACAAAAAAAAAGACTAGCTCAGAGAATGGCAAGTCAGCTAAAAGTTTGTGAGAATGGATTTCTGATACTATATCATTCCTAATCCTTACTCCCTTGCAGTATGGCATTTGTACCAAAGTTAGTTTAAACCTTTTTTTTTTTTTTTTTTTTTATTGTTCATAATGAGTTACATTGTTTAGTGGGCGAACCATGAGTTGTTATCCCCAATTCCCCTTTGCCCCTCTTCTCCATCCCCAGTCAGCTGGATATCCTCCTCCGTGGGCCGTCTGTATCAGTCTTTGTAGTAGGGGACCATGCATAGCTCATTCTTCAGCCGGGCTCTAGTTTAAACCTTTGTGGGCCCTTTTTCTTTTATGTTTTCTTAGAATCAAGTGTCCCTATGTGCCAAGGAGAGCTAAGGCACTGGAAGCCTGGTCACTACACTTTAATCCATGACAACAGCAAGACTGAGTTTGCCTTGGACCTTCTTCTGTACTGTGGCTGTGAAGGTAGGAGGGAGGGAGGGAGGCAAGCAGGGAATTGTCTTCTCAGAGCGGGAGGCCCCTCCAGAGGGACCCTCTCTAACTGAACCAATTCAGAAATATTTTGCTGTGGCCAGATCTCAGCTCGCAAGAGCTCAGAGTTTGAAAGGATATTAGAGATCATGAATTCTGAATCAATAAGATTTATATCTGGGCATGGGAAGTTGGACTATATTGTAATTTTCCCCCAAATCCCACCACAACCATAGTTTCCATAGATTTTATATAATTGCCTGTCTCAGTAAATCCCCCCCCCCCTTTTTTTTTTAAATTCAATGTTGATTGAAGCAAGCTGTCTGGGAAGCTAGGATGTTGATAAACTCAAGGTTATGAGTCATAGAGCTGGTGGCTGCTGAATCCCAGAGCCCTGGCTTCTCAACAGGTGATGTAAGTCCTGCCCTGGGAGCTGAGTTCTCTTTGTTTTTCGCTTCTCAGGCTGGGAGCCAGAATATGGCGGCTTCACTTCTTACATTGCCAAAGGCGAAGATGAAGAGGTAAGTGCTGGCTTCTACTAGCATGTCCTCCTATTAGTTCTTGAAAAAAAGTCTTCATTCCAATGGTTTTTTGTTTTTCTTCTTTTTTGGTTTTGGGTTTTTTGAGACAGTGTCTCACTCTGTATCCCAGGCTGGACTGGAACCCACTATATAACCAAGGCTAGACAAACTTTTATCATACTCCTGCCTCAGTCACCTAAGTGCCGTGATTATAGGTGTGGCCACAATGACCTGAGCCCGTGTCATTTAGTGGATGGATCCTCATTGGCCTGCCTGGCAGTGGTTCTAATTGTGTAAGGAAATACTCTGTGGCAAGATGCTCAAGGTAATCATAGGCATTGACTCTTCCTTGCTGAGAACTCAGCCAAGAGGCTCAGGGTATGTTCCCACAAATCTTTCCAAGTAGTTGGAAGCAAATGCATTAGGTAAAATCTTTCTGGTATGTGCTGATTTGATAGAGCAGCCTGTGGCCCCCAGACCACATGCATCCCAGGATAGCTATGAATGCAGCCCAACACATTTGTGGATGATTACATCATGTCAGTGTTGAAAAGTTGGACACCCCGGGTTAGAGCTTATTAGAAAATGTCTTGACAAACAAAAAAAGTTCACCTAGAGGATCTTTGAAAGACTCCCGTATCCCCAGCTGTGGAAACCATCCATTCTGTGGTAAAGTGTTGATCTGAGTGTGCACTGTGTTCTGATGGGTCATGTGTTTCCCTGTTGTTTCAGCTGCTAACAGTGAATCCAGAAAACAATTCTTTGGCATTGGTCTACAGAGATAGAGAGACTCTGAAATTTGTCAAGCATATTAACCACCGAAGCCTAGAACAAAAGAAAACCTTCCCAAACAGAACTGGTTTCTGGGACTTTGCATTTGTCTATTATGAATGACAGGACTGTACAAAATCAACACAAGATAGACTTCTTCAGTACCAAGAAGTCTGCTGCCTGCATGGAGTGAGGACGACGGCTGCATGGCTGCTGACAGTGTCCTTACAATGGCTGGCCTGCTTGGGGAGTGGTGATACACTCCTATAATCCCAACACTTCAACACAGAACACAGAAGCAGGAGGATCTGGAGTTCAAGGCCAGCCTAGGCTACATAGAGAAACTTTCAGAAACAAAACAAAACAGCTGGTAATCCTTTAGTAGGACTCTGGATTTTCATCAACCTCAACCTTATATTGACTGCTTCAGTAATTTTTTTTTTCTAACTTTGGTGGTATTTTATTGTGGTTAAAAAAAAACATATATATATATATATATATATATATATATATATATATATATATATATATGTGTGTGTGTGTGTGTATATATATATATATATATATATATATAAAACATAAAATTTAGCAGGTTAATCTTTTTATTGTTGTTTTGAGAAAGGGTCTTCCTATATAACTCAGGCTAGCCTTGAACCAGTGATCCTTCTGCTACAGACACCGAAGTTCAGACACACATGACGATGCCCAGCCAGCTTGCTTTTTGAATATATGCACCATGTTGTGCAACTGTCAAAACCACCTTATATTGAAAATATTTCCATCTTCTCAAAGTGAAACTCTGTACTCACTGAATAACTCCCTACTCTCCTCCACTACCCCCACCACCCTCTTTATTAATTCATCTGCTCATACTCCTGGTAAGAGGATTCATACATTATTGTCCTTTGCAGTTATCTTAGTTCATTAGAGAGTCCTCACAGTGGTTTTCCCTTCTTACTCAGAAGTGACTATAGATTCCCACTCACGCTGGTCTAGAAAGTTGCAGAACCCTAATCCTGTCAGTGCAGGGCCTTAGAGCTGGGACACAGTTTGCCTCCCGCTGCCTGAGGCGGGGGGGGGGGGTCCACCATGGCTCTTGCACAACAGGGTGGACTCAGGATGGGTAGCTTGTTCCCTTGGCCCCAGGAATCCTGAGCTTGGGAAAGGAGCAGGCTCCTGTTACCCTGTGTAAGCCATTTGCAGATCCTGCTGCTGCCATCTAGTCCTGGAGTCATGGCTTCTGTACTTGGGTGAGTCTAGCCTCACATACATTTTCCTAAATGCTGTTGGTCAAGATGCCAGAGGCTTCCATTTGCTGCTTTTGCCTCCCTTGAACTGCTCCAAGTCTTAGAGCTTGTCAGTGTGGGAGGAAGTGCTGCAGGGGCTGAAAGATGCCATTCTTACACCATTTCTTTTTCTTTCTACTTCTGGCTATCCCTGCAGTTTATTTTATTTTATTTTTTTAATATGTATTCATTTTCAAGCAGAGAAATAGAGAAAGAGAGAGAGAGAGAGAACACAGGGCCACCACCACCTTGTGGGTCTGACATATGTGGGTACTAGGGAATTGAACCCGGGGCCTTAGGCACCAGAGGCAAGTGCCTTAACCACTGAGCCATCTCTCCAGCCCATCTGCAGTTTATTTTGATCTACTTATTTGACAAAAAAAAAAAAGGAGCCTCTTGCCACTGCAAACCAACTCCAGAGACATGCACCACTTTGCGCATCTGGCTTTATGTGGGTACTTACAGAGTTTGCTTTTTTTTTGTTGTTGTTGTTGTTTTCCAAGGTTGGGTCTCACTCTAGCCCAGGCTGACCTGGAATTCACTGGAGTCTCAGGCTGGCCTTGAACTCACAGGGATTCTCCTACCTCTGCCTCCCATATGCTGGGATGTGTCCTGGGATTAAAGGCTTGTGCCACCACACCTGGCTGAGTTTGCATTTGAATAAAGAGAATGAGTTCTTCTTTTAGCTCTTGGTTTTTAAAATGGCTTAGGATTTTTTTGCCTTTTTTTAAAAAATTACCCCAACTAGTAAAACATATTTAGTAAATATGCCCTTTAGGTAGATAGGTAGATATTTACAAGTTTATACATTAGTCATAAAACAAAAAACAGCTTTTTTTTTTTTTTAACAACAGCTTTTAGTAAGAAAATAAAACTATCCAGACCCAAGCCTGGGTATGGTGGTATATACCTGTAATCCCAGCACTTGGAAGATGGAGGAAGATCAGGACTTTAAGGCCCTCCTTGGTTCTAGGTCAGCCTGCCTGAGCTATTTGAGACCATCTCAAAAACCAAAAAATAAATAAGATACCAGACCTAGTTCTAGAATTGTCTTCCTACATCTACAGGTGATGGGCTTTACATGCAAACTGGTTTAGACAGAGTTTTAACCTATGTAGATATGTAAGTGAAATTACATATATTTTCTTGCTAACGATCCATTTTGACGCTTGCCTCTTCTGAATTCACAGACTGAAGGTCATCTCGGTTCTGTTATGACTTGCCTTCATTCGCTTTTGTTGTCTTTGTTTTCTGAACACTGAGAACCAAGCCCAGGGTCTTATTCCATCTCCAGTCCTCCTTACTTGCTTCTTTTTGAGATAGGATATCACTGTGTGTGTACTCCAGGCTGACCTTAAACTCAAAGCTCTCCTCCCTCAGCCTCCCAGGGCTAAGGTATCGGGATGTGCCACAGCATCCACTTGTGTTTGATATTTTGTTCATGAGTGGGAAGAAGGAATGAGATTAGTTGGTACCCTGTCAGGGACTTAACCTCAGGAACACATGAGGAAAATGCTAGACAGTGAAACGTCACGTGTGGCAAGCTTAGAAAGCACTTTGAGACTTGCTCAATACCAGTTATGGCCACCCAACTTTTCTAGTTCTGGACACCTGAGTCTAAATCTCAGACTCCCACCTACATGTGAAAATGTGCCTTGGTGGCTGTTTTTTCCATGTGTTCATGTTCTACCACAGCAGAATCTTCACAGAACAGATCCGAGTGTCTGAGGAGAGAATCCCAACAGGCCAGCTCTGAGGTTTCAGGCGGTTAGAGCAGCTGCAGCACCTCTTGCAAGGCCTGGGGAGGGTGATGTAACTTGGAGGTCACCTCTGCTCTAAGTTTGCACAAGGGGTGAGAAGCTGCTTGTTCTCGGTTGTTATGTACCACACTGTGATGTTGCAGTCAAGGACTCAGCATGTATGACAGTGGGCCCATATGCCTGTAAAGGAGCTAAAAGAGCAATAGCCCAGTGAGGGTGTGGCCTCTAGTGTAAGTCACTGCTCACAGGTGTGTGGTGATGCTGGTTTTATGAAAACATGTAAAACTATTCAGTACATAACAGTTGATAAATGTCACTGGTGTATGTATTATGCTATATACATACATACAAGCAGGTTACTACCCAGGAAGATGGTCCAGGAGGACAAAAGTTGCAGAACAGTAATGGTAATCATAATGTGTGTGCCTAGGCCAATCTGCATGCTTTATTTTTAACAAAAAGTTAAAAACTTTTCCGAAAAAAATTTAAATAGAAAATAGCATATATAGAAAAAAATGTTTTGTACAGCTATACAATGTGTTTTAAGCTAAGCATCAAAAATTTTTAAGTAAAGTTTATAAACACAGTAAACTAAAGTTATTATTGAAAATTAAGTATTTCCCATATGCCATACAGGTTTCGTAGCCGAAGTACAACAGCTAAACCATAGGGCCCAGGTGCTTCCCTCTGCATTTATAGAAGCATCTTGTCAAATAATTGCACCACAATGAAATCGCCTGTACTTGTGACACTTCGTTTCATTCTTGGTCCTGCTTCCTATCTACAACTGCTAAGTGGCAGAAAGTTAAAATGTGGGGCTGGAGAGATGCCTCAATGGTTAAAGGTGCTTGCTTGCAAAGCCTGCCAGCCTGGGTTCAATTCCCCAGTAGCCACGTAAAGCCAGATGCACAAAGTGATGCATACATCGAGAGTTTGTTTGCAGCTTCAAGAGGCCCTGATGTGCCCGTTTCTTCTCCCTTCTCCTTCCTTCCTTTTTCGTTCCCTCTCCTCTACAAATAAAAATATTTTAAAGGGTTAAAATGAGGACATGTTCTGTACCTCTTTTTGATAACAGCTATGCTGTTCACCTGAAAAGAGATTCCTCCCCCCACACTCACACACAAAATGGCTATCTTCTCAGATTCTATAAATAATGCATCTTCATTGTGAGGACTTAAAACAACATGGTAAAATATACAGGCCTGCAATCCCACTATCCTATGACAAACACTAGTAACATCATTGTGGCTTCCCAGACTGCTTTCTGCATTTCAGGAGGCAGACAGCCTTTCTACTGGCTTGCATATAAACTTCAAGGCCCAAGGATAGTCAACAAAGGAGTCTGAGGCCTCCATTATATGCAAAGAATGTGAAAATGGTCACCTCAGTCATTTTCCTAAAGCTAGTTTCTTTACTCATGAATCCTTATGAATGAAAATTAGTCATTGTTAGTCTTGAGGCCTGTTACTTGAGATAATAGATCAACTAATCCTTAGTATAAACTTGTTTACATTCACTTTTCAGTAATTAAAAAGAAGACATAAATTTAATGTATTTTTTATTTTTTTTGCACAAAAGTTTTTGTATTCTGTTATGGTGATGGTCTTAAAATCAGTCAACAACAAAGACCATTATCTTTTTATTTTTAATGAAAAAAATATTCCACTTCAAAATTTAAAATTTATCATAATTTCAAGGGGTGAAAAAGGCATATTCTATACAGTAACATACAAAAACAAAAGCTGGGCTCTGAAGCCCTGACATTTGAAAGTATTCACTGGCCACATGAGCCTGACATCATTCGGCGAGAGCATTACTGCCAAAGAAGATCCATGTTTTCAGATGGAGCCCAGCACAATGCAGCTCCATTTCTCAGGAGAAACCCTGTCCAGCCACTTCATTCTCTGCCTCCTCCACTCCTACAAAGGTGCGGTCCCCACCCGCATGATTCGGAACAGGGTGTTGATGTTGTTGCTTCGAATCGCATCCCGACACGCACTGATGACCTGGTTCTTTGGCTTTCCAACTGGAAGAAGAAGCATCAAGTCAGGGCATCCCAAAAGGTGATCAAAAGGGAAATTACTAATTAAAAGCCAATTTTAAGAAAACAGAAAAGTAGGGAGAAAAGTGTTAGATATGTTAATTGTACTAATTTATATTAATATCTTATGTTAACATCCTAAAAAAGCTAACAATGACAGAATTTATCAAAAACAAACTTGGATATCATGTCAAACTACAAACCAGAAGGAGGTTTTACACAGAAGAAAGTGTGTATCCATATAGCAAACAAAAGCTCCTGGCAAAGGTCACTTCACAAGAGGTCACAGCCCTGACCCAAAACCACAGATGTGTCTCTTGTTTTGTGCTTCCTGTGGGTCTATTATTTAAACTTTTGAACTGAACTTGCCTAATTAATTTTCAATGTCTCTTTTTCCTAGACTTCCTTTGTGACCTAAACACTAGGTTTTCCTTTAGAAGCGGCAGAAAGGGCTTAGGAAAGGACTAGAACATCTGGAAAAAGGCACTAGGAAGAGACTTACCACGCAGGCGACCTGCTCTTTGAATTGCTTGATTCACCGCCTTAAGGTTTCCTAATAGCTCTGTGTGATTGTTACAGCGAATCTTGTACTCTTTCAGCAAATCTTTGTTAAGGTCATAGAGTTCCATGTAGCGGCTCTTCATTGTTTTCCTGGGGGGGAAAATCAATAGAAACAATGCAGACTTACCATGTTTTACAAAAAGAAGACAGCCAGGCATGGTGGCACACATTAGTAATCCCACCGCTTGGATGGCTGAGCAAGAGGTTGATGTTTAAGGCCAGCCTGGGCTATATAGTAAGACAGACCCTGGCACCAAAACAGAAGGAAGCAGAAGACGAACTTATTAGCTGTATTTTCACTGATATAGGGTAACTGCTGAAGTTTGTTTTGAAAACATTTAGAGGTTTCTATCAAAAATACCCATTTCTTTCAACTATAAGACAAGTGACTTTCGTGGGGGAGATTATCCAGAGGCTTGGCCAGGAGAACCTGGCTGAATACTAGGCTATCCATGGTCCCCTGTCACAACGACTGATCCAGACGACCCATGGAGGAGGTTATCCAGCGGAGTGGGGAGAGTAGGGCAGCAGGGAATTGGGGATAACAACTCATTGTTTGCCCACTAAATGTTGTAACTCATTATGGACAATAAATTAAAAAAATAAATAAAAAATAATAATAAAAAAATAAAAATAAATAAATAAAGAAAAATCTAAGCCCCTCCATCACCATTCTTCAAACAATCTCATTCTCTGCTTTTCAAAAGTAACAACTGGGGCTGGAGAGATGGCTCAGCGGTTAAGGCACTTATCTCCAGTGCCTAAGGACCCGGGTTCAATTCCCCAGTACCCACATAGGCCAGATGCACAAGGTGGCACCTGTGTCTGGATTTCCCCCCCCCCCTCTATCTATCTATCTCTATCTCTCTGCTTGCAAATAAATAAAAATAAAAAATATTTTTAAAAATTTAAAAAAAAAAGACAAGTGACTTTCTTAGTGATGGTTCATTGTTTGAATCTAGAAACTTAACCCCTCTGCTGTTGAATGGGGCAAAGTCAGCAAAAGGAGTAGTAACTAGTAATTCATTAGATAAGAGACCCTTGTTTGCTGTTGTTTTTCGAGGTAGGGTCTTACTCTAGCCCAGGTTGACCTGGAATTCACTATGTAGTCTCAGGGTGGCCTTGAACTCACGGTGGTCCTCCTACCTCTGCCTCCCTAGTTCTAGTCATTAAAGACGTGGGCCACCACACCCAGCCAAGAGACCTATTCTTAACAAAATACTGCCGAGACAATGGATTCAGTTTCATATTTTATCAAGGCCTTTTTAAAAATAAAATCACAATGAAATATTACTACAGAACAATGAAAATGACTCTCATAAAGACACTGAACATACTACATGCTGAGCAGTTAGAATGCTCATGTACTGCTTATAGGAATACAAATTAGTACAATAACACTGAAAACTTGGTTTCTTAGAAACTTAAATGCATGCTTATATAACCCAGCAGTTATATCCCAAGATAGGTGAAATACATGATTTCAAAAACCCTGCATTCAAATATATACAATGGCTTAAAGTAAGGAGCAACACAAACGTCCACCTTCTGGTGAGTGGATGAGCCAATCACCACGTACCTCTGATCATAGTATGCAGCAAAATAGATACGTCTCAAGGGCATTGGGGTGGGTGAGGGCAGCAAGGCTCAAAGGCCTACTGACTCTATGCTGACATTTAGAAAGAAGTGGCGAGGTTATTGCTATGAAGAGCACAAGAGCAGTAAAAATACTCTAGAGCTTCATTTCAGTTATAGCAATAGAATCATAAGTTTTTCAAAATTTATTAAGCTAAATCTAAAAGTTAATTTCTTTGTTTTGTGGTGGGTTTTTTGATTTGAGGTAATGCCTCACTCTTGCCCAAGCTGATCTGGAACTCTCTCTGTAGTCCCGGGCTGGCCTCAAGCTCACAGTGACCCTCCAACCTTTGCCTCCTGAGTGCTGGGATAAAAGGTGTGTGCCACCACGCCCAGCCAAAAGCAGATTTTTTTATTTTATTGATTTGAGAGAGAGAGAGAGTGGGTGTGAGTATGGGCACACCAGGGCCTCATTGCTGCCTACAAACCCAGATTCATGCACCACTTTGTGCATCTGGCTTTTTACATGGGTACTAGGGAACTGAACCCAAGTCAATTGGCTTTGCAAACAAGTGCCCTTAACTACTGAGCAGTCTCCCCACCCCAAAAGTGAATGTTTTATGTATCAAATAAATTTACATTGAAATAACCTATACATCTTAAGAGTATTCAAGAGAAATATAAGCAATTCAGGAAAGAAAGGTGGAGGTTGGTAAATAAGTGAAAGTAGAAATACTCTCTGATCCAGCAGCCTCTTCTGGGTTACTCTTCAGAATTGAAACAACAATCTTTACAAGAGATTGGCTCACCTAAGTGCACTGGAGCACTGTTTACAAGTGCCAACTTCTATAAATAAGCTAGGTGTCTATTCAGCTTTTTATTTTATTTTTTCTTTATTATCCACAATTAGATACACTGAATGAGCAAATAATGAGTTGATATCCCCATTTCCCCAATTTCCCTCTTCCCTGTCCCCAATCAGCTGGATTATTCAGCTTTTTAAAAGCATGAGATTCTGGGCTGGGGCACAAAAAGGCATATCCTGCATGATGCCACTTCTATAAGGAACTTGTAAAGTAAGAGGGGATTATGATCAATTTATAGTATGTTCATACATTAAAATCCTCGGTAGGGTGTGGCCTCTAGTCTACGAACTTGGGAAGGATCACTGTGAGTTTGAGGCCAGCCTAGGACTACAGAGCAAATTCCAGGTCAGCCTGGGCTACAGTGAGACCCTACCTTAAAAAATAAGAAATAAAAGATCTCAGTAAGAATTGAAAAGACATAAATGTAGGAGGGAAGAAGGGTTGATTCAAGTGAGAAGAAGAATAAGAGGGTAGGGGTGAATATGATCAAAAATCAATATACACATTTATGAAATTGTCAAGAATATTAATATATATACTTGGTTTTTCGAGGTAGGGTCTCTCTAGTCCAGGCTGACCTGGAATTCACTGTGTAGTCTCAGGGTAGCCCAGAACCCCATGATGGTCTTTCTACCCCCACCTCCCCAGTGCTGGGCATGGTGGCGCACGCCTTTAATCCCAGCAGATAAAATATTTTTTCAAAGCATTCTAAAAACTCAGGCAATATAACTCCAAGTTTGGCTTATATAAGTGCTTTTAGGGGAATAAAGGCTGAAAGAAAATACACCAAATTGCAAAAATAAAATAAAATAAAATAAAAAGACAGTAGGGCCTGGCGAGGTGGCGCATGCCTTTAATCCCAGCACTTGAGAGGCAAAGGTAGGAGGATCTCCATGAGTTCAAGGCCACTCTGAGACTACATAGTGAATTCCAGGTCAGCCTGGACTAGAGCAAGACCCTACCTCAAAAAAACAAAATTAAAAAAAAGAGTGAAAGGTCAGGTGGGGCATGGTGTTACACACCTTTAATCCCAGCACTCACAGGAGGCAGAAGTAGGAGGATGATGTGAGTTCGAGGCCAGCCTGGAAGAAAGAAGTTCAAGAAACGGGAAAAAAAAAGAAGAAAAAAGGGAAAGGGAAGAGGAGGGGAGGGGAGGGGAGGGGAGAGGAGGGTGGGTGGGGAGGAGAGGAGGAAGGAAGGAAACAGGACAGTGCCAGAATCCCACAACATTTCCAAAGTATTCTATTTGAAATTCTCTTCTCCTAGGAGAAAAGTCTTTCTTGCATCTCTTTATTTTGATATTTTATTTATTTATTTATTTATTCATTCATTCGCGAGAGAGAAAGAGGCAGACAGAGAGAGAAGGGGCATGCCAGGGCCTCCATCCACTGCAAACGAACTCCAGATACATGCGTCACCTTGTGCATCTGGCTTTCTTTATGTGGGTACTGGGGAATCTAACTTGGGTCCTTTTGCAGGCAAACACCTTAAAAGCTAAGCCATCTCTCCAGCCCTCTGTTTTGTTTTTACTCTAGCCCAGGCTGACCTGGAGTTCACTATATAGTTTCAGGGTGGCCTTGAACTGGGAGTGCTGGGATTAAAGGCAGGAGACACCATGCCCAACTCTTTCTTGCATTTCTTTATGTTTACACCATCTACTCATGCCTCATGGTTTTGTCATTTTTCAAACTAAATGGAAGCAGTTGGTGTACATTCTCAAGTCTTCTTTTGGTTTCCAATATGTATGTAAGTTTACGCCACGTTCTTTTTGGGGGGTGGGGTTGTTTGCTTTGAGACAGGGTCCCACTCAAATCCAAACTGACCTAGAACTCACTATTTAGCCTAGGCTGTCCTTGAACTCACAGTGGTCCTCCTACTTCAGCCTCCAGAGGGCCAATATTAAAGGTGTGTGGCATCACACCTGGCTCTTCCACATTCTTACCACGAGCCATGGAGATCCATGCACTTTCATTGCTCCACCATACAAGTTGGTTGTAATGCATCATCATCATCACTCAACTGCTGACGCTATTTGGATAGTTTCCAGTCTGGGATTTGCTGGGATTTTGATAGTTCACGTGTGGAAAGCTTGGGCCCCAGTGTGGTGATGGTAAGAGTGATAGGACATCTGAGTGGTAGAATCTTGTACAAGGTCTTTAGGTCATTAAGGATGCTCGCTGCCTTTGGAAGGGATTAAGGTCGTTCTTATGGGACCCTGGTTAGTTTTTTCAAGAGAACTGTTATAAAGAGCAAGCTCAGTCCTGGCTCTCCTGTTGCTCCATAATCTCTTGCTCTTGTTCACTAGTGATATTATGACACCCATCATTAGTCATAATGTCAGGGAAGGCCTCGCCAAAACCAGTACCATGCTATCTGGACTTTCATCCTTCAAAGCTAAATAAACCACATTACCCAGCCTATGGTATTTTGTTGAAGCAATGGAAAATGGACTACTACAGAATTTTTTTAAATACTTTTACTTTTTTTCAAATTTTTATTTCATTTATTTATGAGAGAGAGAGAGAATAGGCGTGCCAGGGCCTTCAGCCACTGTAAACAAACTTCAGACATATGCACGATCTAGTGTAGCTGGCTTTACATGAGCACTGGGGAATTGAACTCAGGTCCTTCTTCATTGCAGGCAAATGCTTTAACCGCTAAGTCATCTCTTCAGCCCACTACAGGATTTTTTATAAACAACGCCATTATGAATATTCTTGTATAAATATCCTGGTTTATATGTGCATACGTTTCTCCAGGATATATACTAGAGCAAAATTTCCAGATCATAGAGTATATATGTCCATTTCAACTTATTGAGAATTTTGTCATTTTTCAAAGTCATTGAATCAATTAGACTCTTGACTAGTAGCATGTGAGAGTTGCTACTCCATGCTGCTCACTTATTTATGCTTGCATGTATCCAGCTGGGGTGATACTCACATGTCCCTCATCAGACGAGCATCCTCGGCTCGGACCAGCAAGCTGCGGATCAGGTTAGAGTTGTCAGCCATCTCTGCACTGAGCTTTTGATGCACTAAATGATAGTCATCCACCTGGGGACCAAGAAGACTTGGGAGTTCAGAAGGCCTCACACACTTCTTTCAAAGTAGGCAGACTGAGAAGACACTGCCCACCATATACAGAGGCCTTCCTCTTCCCCCGTTCACTTGCCATCTTAACCACCTTCTAGCTCATCTCTGCTTCAATAAAATAGCCTACTCTCCTTCAGTGAGGACACTCCAGGTGAGTCCTTCCTGTGCCAACATTAGAGCCCAAACAATGTGCTTTGTAGTACTTTAGCGATTTATAGTAAGGACAGTGTTTTTACCATGGAGCCAAGCACTAGTCCTTGTTTTGTTTTTAAGTTTAGGTTGAAGACCAAAGTAGATGCATCAGATAAGGTGAAAAATAAGCAAATTGTTAATATTGCATATATTTTTAAAGCATCTTCCTAAACCAAAGAAAGTAAGATAATGAAGAGATAATCAGTCACTTTTATAGAAGAAATCTTTTAAGTAGGAAATTCTCCAATACTAGTCTACTGTTAATAAAAACTCTTTACAGCCAGGTATGATGGTAGTGCACACCTTTACTCCCAGCACTTGGGAGGCTGAGGTAGGAGGACCACAGTAAGTTCAAGATCAGCCTCGACTACAATGAGACCCTGCTTTAAAAGCAACAGAAAATTCTTTAGAGCATGATTATCATATAATCTAAGTACATTTGTAGCCTCAATCATTTCCTAAGAATATTTCTATGAGACCCCATATTCTCACAAACGTGCCCACACTGCCCTCACCTTAGTCAGCACCTTTCTCAATTCATCAAAGTAAACAGGGAAATCCGCTTCTACCTGAAGATCTTCAATAGCGAAAAATGATGCCATGGACTGGATGATATCACCAGCCAAATCAATATCATCAGTACTCACAGTGACCTACCCGGAGATGAGACAAGACACATGAGCATGTGTTTATACACAGTGATGAATTAAATAGGGTTCACCTTTTAAGAAATTATAAACCACATTTTTTCTTGCAGGTGGCTAAAAGGTCAATCAATCCTCTAGCCTTGAGAATTAAATGGCAAAATTATTCAAACACTGAAAATGGTTTAGTGACCCTCTGTAATTTCCACTCTTTCAAAATGATATTAAGGAAGGGGTAAAGGAGAGATAGGGGACAGAAAGACTCTGTTCTAGAGCATCTCAGTGTCTGCGGCGAGACCGCTAAGGGACTGGGCTATGATATTGGCAGTGGTGTCAGCCACCTCCCTCTGCAAGTCAGTGACTGAACAGCAAATGAGAACTCTACGCCCCATGGCATTACACACTACCTCACCAGTTGGTTTTATTTTTATGTGGAGCAGGCCACCATTCCGTAAGGATGTGAAACACACTTGAAATGGAGCATTCTGGAAGGTAATATCTTCTGACATCAGAAAATTCTGGTTGAGCCACATAACCATCTTAAAAATAAATAGAATGAAATACACGTCAATTTTAAAGTACAGTCATCTAAAGAATTCTCCCTCTCTCTAGTTTTACTGCTTGGTTAAACAATACCAAAATAGTAATAATACCCACCATGGAGAGAACACTAGTCCCGCTCCTCTTCCTTCCTCATACCTGCTCTTAAAATACTCATAATCATGGCTGGGCCTGAGCAGGCATGATCTTACACTATTTTCTACTTAAACATAGTCTTACATACAATGTATAGGGAACTGAGGAAGAGACTGATTTTGCTTAATGACAGCTCTTCTGTGGGTGTAGCCTAGATAATATTATCTACATAGAAAGAACTATTCCACTCTATTGTTTCCGGTTTTTTAATGAAGTATGTGTGTGCACACACCACAGAAACAATGCTACATGCATAGAGCTTTAATAATACTTTACAGTGGTTTACAACCCAGATTCCATTAAGAATCACTCATGGCCGGGCGTGGTGGCGCACGCCTTTAATCCCAGCACTCGGGAGGCAGAGGTAGGAGGACTGCCATGAGTTCGAGGCCACCCTGAGACTACAAAGTGAATTCCAGGTCAGCCTGGGCTAGAGTGAGACCCTACCTTAAAAAAAAAAAAGAATCACTCATGAGGTCATCTGGAATGGTCCATACACTGAACAGCAACCTATGTAATCTGTGTAATTAAAAAACTTCATCAAGCTGGGCATGTTGGTGCACACTTTAATCTTAGGAGATGAGCAACACTCTCCTCACAGATAAGAAAATTAAGACTGGGAGGAAATGCCTCAAGAGCACTAAAATTTTAGTTAAAGTAGCTCTTGAGCCCCCCAAAATGTTCCCACCTACAAATCTCCTTTTTTTTTTTTGGTTTTGAAACAGGTTCCACTACATAGCCCAGGCTGGCCAGGAACTCCTGGGCTAAAGTGGTCCTCCTGCCTCAGCCTCCCAAGCAGCTGGGCCTATAGGTATACAGTACTGCACCTCGTTTCTCTTTCCATTTTGTTACAGGAGCCTCCTGAAACACTAAATCAGAATGACCACACTACTGCCATAAAAAAGAGAGGAATTAACTATTGGTAAGAATTCCATTATAACTGGGCTGGAGAGATGGCTCAGCGGTTAAGGAACTTGCTTCCAGTGCCTAAGGCTCCAGGCTCAATTCCCCAGGACCCACATAAGCCAGACCCACAAGGTGGTGGCCCTGGTGTGCTCTTTCTCTCTCTCTCTCTCTCTCTCTCTCTCTGAGCTAGAAAATGAATAATTTTTTTAAAAGTCATTAACCCTTGTTGCTTTAAAAAAAAAGAATTTCGTTATAACTAAGAATTGCTTAACAAATAATGCATACATTTCTTCAAAGTTAACATAAGCTATTTTAACATTTTTTGTTGTTGTTGTTTTGAGGTAGGGTCTCACTCTAGCCCAGGCTGACCTGGAATTCACTATGTAGTTTCAGGGTGGCCTTGAACTCATAGTGATCCTCCTACCTCTGCCTCCCAAGTGCAAGAGTGAGCCACCACATCCTGCTAGTGATGGCTTTATTAGACGCTACTGGCCAAGTATACTTACTGCATCAACATAGCACATTCAAGTTTCCCTTTCTACAAAGTGGCATTTAAAGAATTCTTTATATATATGTATATATATATATTGTCCATAATGAATTACATTATTTAGTGGGCAAACAATGAGTTGTTATCCCCAATTCCCCAATGCCCCCCCATCCCCAATCAGCTGGATATCCTCCTCCGTGGGCCGTCTGGATCAGTCCTTGTGGCAGGGGACCATGGATAGCCTAGTACTCAGCCAGGTCCTCCTGGCCCAAGTGTTGTTACTGAAGGGTGCCATGCCTCTGGATAGTCTCCCCCACCATGGCTCTCACAGTCTTTCCGTAAAGAATTCTAATATGCAAGTATTGAAAGAAAACAGCAAACTACTCACCCTCTGTACCCGTTCTGCAATGATAAAGTTCACATAACCGAGGGGCTCACGGGCTGAGTCTGGGCTGGTCAGCAAATACATGGTGAACCGGGGGAGCTGTTTCGTCAATTCAAATACATGGAACTGGGTACTATAGCCAACCAATGCACATAGGAGAAGTATTTTGTTTAGTGGCCTAAAACTCTGGATCCTCCTGCTCCATATCCCAAGTACTGGAATTACATGTGCAATTGCCTGACTCAGTGTAGTGATATTTCAAAGTTTAAGGCCTAGAAAATAAAGCCACTATTGGGTCATCACTAACTGATAGTTAAGTGTTTCATGGAAGAGAAAAACAACCAAACATCCCAAGTACTTGAGGATTAAAGCATTGTAGCAATAGCTTGAGTCCATATATACACATGCATGAAACAAGGGCTTAAAACACCCTGAAAGGAATGTGAAGAGGCTTTTCAAAAATTATTAATGGATTGATATTTTAGCTTTTGGCTTTTTTGAAACAAGATCTCCCTAAGTTGCCAAAGATGGCCTTGAACTCTCTGTAGCTCAGACTAGCCTGGACTTGTGATCTTCCTGTTTTAGCTCCAGGGTATTGGCATTACAGGCTTGTGTCACCATGCCCAGCATGTAATGGATTTTCTGTACTAGCTTCACTACTATACTAATATAAAGGCCAAAAGTATAGCTAAACTGTCTTGTGTGTGTGCAAGGATCAAACCCAGGGCCTCAAGTATGCTAAACATGAACTATACCACTCACTGAGCAACACTTCAATCCCAAATAAACACACCTTAAGAAACTTTCTAACACTGAGATCATCTGATTAAAAACTGAAAACA
>PVHP010033166.1:0-19828 GCA_004024765.1 Zapus hudsonius | reverse complement strand
ACACACACACACACACACACACACACACACACACACACACACACACACACACACACCGCGCGCTCGCACATGCACACACACACACAAATAATTTAGAAAAATTATGTCCTGTGTATTTTGGGGCACACAAAAATAGATAAACCATATATCTTTACCTGAGCAAGCTTCAGATCAACATATTTGGCAAGCAAATCCCTGGATTATGAGTGATAAATTATAGATTAAATCAGTAGCTCAAATTAGTGTTTAACTCTCAGCACTATTCCAAAAGACACTCTAATAGAAACTTCTCTCACTTTGCGTTCCCTTTTTTTCTTGATTCACTGGGATTGTGCTACAAATTTTATATGTTAGGTGAAACCAAACGAGGGTATTTCCTTGAGGGTGTGTCCTTAAACATGGCATACTCAAGATCACATTATAAATTACCAATAGTATCAAGACATGAACCCAATCTCTCCCGATGTGATGCCTCTTAGAGTTTCATTCCAAATAGCCAGAGAGATGATAGCATGGCTATGACCCGACAGTGATTTTTTTTTTTTTTTGTAATGCTGGGCTCTGCTTGTGCTCCATTGCCAGATCAATATGGCTCCCACATGAGATTCCACTTCTCTTCGTTTTCTGTTGTGTATCAAACTTCCTCAAATATAGGAGCTTCAAAGAACATATAATCATTATTCTATAATCTCCTAGCATCAGCAACACGGGCCTGATGTATCTGGGTCCTTTGCTTTAGGGTTTCTCATGAGGCTGCAACCAAAGTGATATCCAGGGTTGAGATCTTTTCTGAACACTCCTCTATGGGGAGATCTGTTTCCAACATCACTTACATGATTATTGGGAAGATTGGTTTCCTGAGAGCTACTGACTGGGAGACTCGGTTATTCACTGACTATCAGCTAACAGCTCCTTGTTACAGTGGCTTCTCCAACATGGAAACTTGCTTCCTCAAAGCCAATGCAAGAAAAGGAGTCAGACAGCTAGAAGGAAGCAACAAGTCTTTCTAACCTAATTTTGGAAGTGACATTCCCTCACGTTTGTTCTACTAAATTCATTAGGAAATGCTAGGTTCAGTCCACACTCAAAAGAAGAGGATTCTACAAGGGTGCAAATAGCAGGAGGTAGTGACTATAGAGCTGGGAACAACACCATCACCATCAGCATTGAAGATCATGTTGAAGGGCATCTATACAATGGCTCTCATAAGAGAACTGGCAGGCAGAATAGTAGGGTAGAGAAGGAAACTAGATTCCTGGGTATGTAGCTGTTTCTTCCCTCAGTCCCAAAACCTTGCTAGAAAACTGCATTCACAGTAGCAAAAAAGGTATGGCCCCAAGCCTCCCTCTATAAAAAATGACTTTTCAAGCACCCTTATAATGCCTGGGGATCTCCTTACAGACACCCTCTAGATGGGAATGAAATTGCCTTTATTACAAAATTTTATCCAAAGTTGCTTTGGCCTAGATAACGGTTCCAGCCTCTAATTAGCATGGAAAGACTTTAGCAGTTTTATAAACTTTTATAAACACTGCTTTCTCCTATATTTCTTATGTGATAGTCCATATATTGTCAAAAGAACTGACATTATAAAATTAAGTTAATCAATAAACATTTATTTATCTCTGACTTTAAATGTTACATAAAAATGCATGAGGTGCAGTACTAAGTCAGCAAGAACTACATAGTGAAACCCTGTCTCAGAAAAAGAAAGAAAGGTGGGGCGTGATGGGCACACCTTTAATCCCAGCACTCAAAGGCAGAGGTAGGAGGATCACTGTGAGTTCAAGGCCACCCTGAGACTACATAGTGAATTCCAAGTCAGCCTGGGCTAGAGTGAGACCCTACCTCAAAAAAACCAAAAGAAAAAGAAAAAAAAAACATGATACATGAGTACATGAGACATTTTATTTAGAGAAACTCAAAAACTTTTGAACTTTGGACCCAACTCTTTTTGTAAGAATTTAATTTCTTTTCTTTTTAGCAGCTCACAACAATACACATTTATGTTTTAAACTTTTTTATTGATAACTTCTATATACACACAATATACTTTGACCATAATCCCCTCTCACTACCCTCCTACACTCCCCTCACTGAACCCCTTCTCTGATGGTTTGATCCAGGTGTCCCCCACAAACAAATGAATGTGTTCTCAGTGATGGATCCTCAGCTGATGGCAGTTTGGGTTTCACAACCTCGCTGGAGCTGTGTTGTTGGGGGCGGGCTTTTGGGGGTTATAAATCAGCTTCCCCTTGCCAGTATTTGGCACAACTTCCAGCGGCTATTTGCAGTGTTGGCAGAGGTGATGTCCACTCTCTGCTCATACCATCGTTTTCCCTGCAAGGATGGAGTCCCCTCAAGTCCATAAGCCTAATAAACCTATTCCTTCACAAGTTGCTTTTGCCAGGCAGGGTTCTTTCTGTGCAGAAACAGGGTAAGTTGACTACAACACCTTCTTTCCAACTGGTTTCTCTTTTTTTTATTGTCCATAATGAGTTACATTGTTTAGTGGGCCAACAATGAGTTGTTATCCCCAAATTCTCCTTGCCTCCCCTCCCCATCCCCAGTCAGCTGGATATCCTCTTCCGTGGGTCTTCTGGATCAGATCTTGTGGCAAGGGACCATGGATAGCCTAGTACTCAGCCTGGTTCTCCTGGCCCAAGTGTGTTGTTACTGAGGGGTGCCATGCCTCTGGATAGTCTCCCCCACCACAGCTCTCACAATCTTTCCGCCCCCTCTTCCGCTCAGTTCCCTGAGTCATGGTGGATGAGTATTAAGGCTGCTTTAAAGTTGTGAGCTTAGGGGTCTTTGTGTCGAAAATTGTTGGTTTCTGTCACCCAGGCTTATCCTGTGTTAATTGAATGGCTGTGGCTGTGGGTCCCTTGTTCATCCCATCATTCTCTGCAGGGTTCCATATGGATCCTCCACGATATGACTGTGGTGGCTCATCTCTTGCCAGGATCTCAGCTCTCTGCCTGTGGTCGGTTGGTGGGGTTATATGGGCTACAGCTCTCTCACTGCATCCTGAAAAATATAAACACAATCTCCATCAGAGAGTGAGATCAGTATAGGTTAACAAATATACATCATTCTGGATTACCTAGATTCTATTACTAGAAGCCTCCCCATCAGTCACTGGCATGGTGCATCTTTTTTGGGAGCCCAAGAGTACAGGATCCGGTGCATATCGCCCTGAATCCCCAGTTCCAATGAAGGGTTCCCCCTCACTGAGTGGAATATTTGGCTGAATTTAATAGCTGTTGATTGTCTCCCCCAGGCCCAGGCTCCTCTATTGCACAAGTACTCCTTTATTGGTTTGCTGTTCTCTCCCATTAGGAGGTATGGTCAGCCTACTCATAGCAGCTGACTGTGTTTCATGACAGTGGTCTCTTTAACCAGCTGTTGTTGATCTGCTTCCTCTGGCAGCTTGTGTAGTGCCTTCCAGCACTGGGGGCTGGTTACCATTCCAGACCTCGAAGGGTCTCTCAATGCTGATCAATGGCCTTCTGTGGTTTCTTCAGCAACAGGGTTTTGCCTCAGGCCTGGGGAGGGCTTTCAAGAGCCTTGACAGGATTCTGTCTTGTTTTTGGAACCTCATGGGTCACTTTGGTCAACAGCTCAGTGAGGGAAGGAACTGTTGGCTGGGACCTGGGGCTGTCAGACTGCTCAATTATTCACAGACTTAGACATTCTCCCCTACTATTCATGGCCCCTCTTACCAGTTGACACCCACTACTTACTCTTTAGGTTACAGTATGCTCGTGAGGATTTTATGTTTTTGAACCTAATTTGGTTTAGCCTCATACTTGAGCCATTCCCCTCCCCCTTGCCCCTTACCCCTCATTCAAAACCTCTCAGTTCTTTCTACTAGTCTGCATAAAGAAAACGGTTATCCTGGTTAAGGACCGCATATGGGAGAGACTATGCGGCATTCAATTCTCTGCTCTTTTGAGTGTTCGCTTGGTAAGATCTGCTCAAAGTCAGACAGACCATTTTTTCCTAAATTTCAATATGTCATTTTTCCTTTCAGATGAGTAGAATTCCATCGTATATACCACAGTTTCGCTGTCCATTTCTCCATGGATGGGCATTTGGGCTGATTCTAATTCTTGGCTATTATGAATTGAGCTGCTATAAATATAGTTGTACAAAATTTTCTGCATCGAGATGTGACATCTTGCAGGTAGATGCCTAGTAGAGTGATAGCTGGGTCTGTTGTTATTGCTTAAGGATGGCACGGAGGACAAAGGGTTAAGAGGGTGTTGAAGAAGGTCAGAAACCCCGGTAGGCGTTTCCCTATCTCCGCCCTCAACTCTGAGACTCCCAACCCCCCAAAAGCATGCCACATAGACCCAGGTTCGCACCCCAGCTGTGCCTAGAAGGTGGCAGTTTCGCTACCACCACCATCTAATACGTGCCCAAACTCACGTCCACCTGCAAAACAGGAATTCACAGGTTGCTGATTTCTGCCAATCCTCGTTGCCCATTTCTTTCCCTCCCTCCTCCTCAATTTCTATTTAAACCCACAATACTGTTACAATAAAGATTTGGATGGTTTTGGTGATTGGTGATTGGGACTTCTTCCCATGGATGCTTTTTCTCCCGGGACTGCGCTGTAACACATGGGGAACCTTGTTTCCCCTAGGAAGCCATGCTTCCAGTGCTGAACACACAGAGCTGGGACACTTCCACGGGCTCTCAGGCCCACGGACATGCCTCCATGGGTGCCCGGTTTCAGGTCCCCCACCGATGCCACCCATGCCGTTGCAGTCACCGCAGTCACCTCCATGCCGCAGATATGGAGCAGGCTCACGCCCCTGTGTTAGCCTGCCAGCAGCACACCTGGCCCAGGACAACAGCCGCCCCACCTCCTGGAATCTGCACCTCTTCCCAGCCAGGGAACAGAAGCGGCCCTGGGAAAACTGGAGCTGGACCTGGACCAGCTCCTTTTTCTTTTTTTATTTAAAAAAAAAAAGGGTCCATTGGTAGTTCTATGTCCATTCTATTTAGGAGTCTCCACACAGCTTTCCATGACAGTTGAACAAGTTTACAATCCCACCAGCAATGAATGAGGGTTCGTTTTTCCCGCATCCTCGCCAGCAACGATTGTTGTTGGTTTTCTTTATGATTGCCATTCTGACAGGGGTGAGGTGATATCTCATTGTGGTTTTGATTTGCATTTCCCTGATGCTTAAGGATGCTGAGCACTTTCTTAGATGAGTCAAGGCTATTTGTGTTTCCTCCTCCGTGAATTCTCTGTTGAGGTCAGTACCCCATTTTGTGAGGGGGCATTTTGGGTTTTTGCTATTAATTTTTTTGAGTTCTCTGTAGGTTCTGGAAATTAGGCCTCTGTCTGAGTTGTAGCTGGTGAAAATCATTTCCCAATTTGAAGGGGATCTATTGGCTCTGAGTATGGTTTGTTTGTCTGAACAGAAGCTTTTAAGCCTGATCAGGTCCCATTGGATAAGTGTTTATTGTATTTCCTGGGCTGCTCAAGATTTGCTCAGGAAATTTTTCCATACTCCTATTTCATGTAGAGTTCCGCCTATTTTTTCTTCCAGGGTGTTCAGGGTTACCAGATTTATATTAAGGTCTCTGATGCATTTGGAGTTGATTTTTGTGCATGGTGAAAGGAGTGGGTCTATTTTCATTTTTTTACACGTGTTTATCCAATACGTCCAGCACCATTTGTTGAAGATGCTATCTTTGGACCAGGGTCCATTGTTGGTCCCTTGTCAAAGACCAAATAACTGAAGTTACTTCCATTTAAAGCTGGGTCTTCAATTCAGTTCCATTGATCTGTCTGACTGTTTTTATGCCAGTACCATGCTGTTTTCGTTACTATGGCTTTGTAGTATGTTTTGAAGTCAGGCATGGTGATACCTCCTGAGTAGGATTTTTTACTTAGAACAGTTTTGGCTATCTGAGGTCTTTTGCCCTTCCAAATAATTTAGAGATTATTTTTTCTATGTCTGTGAAGAAAGAGGTTGGGATTTTTATCGACATGGCATTGAATCTATAAATCACTTTTGGCAGGATTGCCATTTTTACTATATTGATTCTCCCACCGTGAGCATGAAATATCTTTCCATTTTCTCATGTCCTCCTCTATTTCCTTGTTGAGTGTTTTAATATTTTCCTTACATAAGTTCTTCACAACCTTGGTTAGTGATATTCCAAGGTATTTGATTTTCTTTGAGGCTATAGAAAATGAGACAGTCTCTCTGATGTCTTTCTCTGTCTGCTTGTCTTCTGTATATAGAAAAGCTACTGATTTTTGTGTGTTAATTTTGTATCCTGCCACATTGCTGAAGGCATTAATCACCTTCAAGTGATTACTGATACTATTCTTTGGGTCTGATATATAAACGATCATGTCATCTGCGAAGAGGGATAGTTTAATTTCTTCCTTTCCGATTTGTATCCCTTTTATGCCCTTCTCCTGTCTTATCACTTGGGCTAGAACTTCAAGCACTATGTTAAAGAGCAGTGGTGAGAGTGGACACCCCTGTCTTGTTCCTGAATTGAGTGGGAACTCCTTGAGCCGTTCCCCATTGAGAATGATCTGTGCTTTAGGAGTTTTGTAAATTGTCTTTATTAAATTGAGGAATAGGCCATCTATGCCTATTCTTTCAAGAGCTTTGAACATGAAGTGGTGTTGAATTTTGTCAAAGGCCTTCTCTGCATCTACTGAGATAACCGTGTGGTTTTTGTGGTTGAGCAGATTAATGTGGTGGATTACATTTATTGACTTGTGTATGTTGAACCATCCCTGCATCTCTGGGATGAAGCCAACTTGGTCAAGGTGGATAATATTTTTGATGTAGCATTGTATCTGGTTTGCTAGGACTTTGTTCAGGATTTTTGCGTCTAAGTTCATCAGAGATATGGGTCTGTAGTTGTCTTTTCTTGTTGCATCCTTGCCTGGTTTGGGGATTAGGGCAATGGTAGCTTCATAGAAGGTGTTTGGAAGCCTTCCCTCTTTTTCTATGCTTCTAACAAGCTTCAGAAAGAGTGGTTTCAGCTCTGTGATGAAGGCTTGGTAGAATTCAGCTGAGAAACCATCTGGTCCTGGGCTTTTCTTTTTGGGAAGGTTTTTGATTACATCTTCAATCTCTGTGGATGTGATAGGTTTATTTAGTGCTTTTATCTGCTCTGGGTTAAGTTTTGGCAGTTGGTAGGTGTCCAAAAGCTTATCCATTTCTTCCAGGTTTTCTAATTTTGTGGAGTAGAGGTTTTGGAAGTATGACCTGATGATTCTTCCAATGTCTTCAGGATCTGTTGTGATCTCATCATTTTCCTTTCTGATTTTGTTGATTTGGGCTTTCTCATTTCTTCATTTGATTAGATTGGCCAGGGGTTTGTTGATCTTATTAACTTTTTCAAAGAACCAACTATTTGATTTATCTATTTTTTAATCGTTTTCTTTATTTCCAATTCATTAATCTCAGCTCTGATTTTAATTATTTCCTTTTGTCTTGTGCTCCTCGGGTTAGCTTTTTCTGTCTGTTCCAATGATCTTAGGTGGGTGGTTAGGTGATTGATTTGAGACCTCTCTGTCTTCGATATGAAGGCATTTAGCGCAATGAACTTTCCCCTCAAGACTGCCTACATTGTGTCCCACAAGTTCTGACAAGATGTGTTATCATCATCATTAATTACTAGAAAATTCTGAATTTCCTGTTTTATTTCTTGGATGACCCAATCATTTTTAGGAGCGAATTATTCAGGCGCCAATTCTTTGTGTATTTTCTGGATCCTGTTCCATTGTTAATTTCTACCTTTAATGCACTATGGTCTGATCTGATGCAAGGAACTACATCAATCTTCCTGAATTTGTTTAGGGAAGATTTGTGACATAAAATGTGATCAATTTTAGAAAAAGTCCCATGCGCTGTTGAGAAGAATGTATATTCTGTGTCTTTGGGGTAGAACGTTCTATAAATATCTGTTATCCCCATCTGTTCAATGGTGTTATTAAGCTCCTCTGTGTCCCTGCTGATCTTCTGTTTGGTTGATCTGTCTAGAGCTGATAGAGGTGTATTAAAGTCTCCTACTATGATGGAATTAGAGTCTATTTCTGCTTTATTTTTGAGTAGGTTTTCCTTTATGAACTGTGTTGCACCTGAATTTGGTGCATATATGTTAATGATGGTGATATATTCCTGCTGGATCATTCCTTTGATGAGTAAGAAGTGACCATCATTATCCTTTTAATTGATTTTGGTGTAAAGTCTATTTTGTCAGAGATTAATGTAGCCACACCTGCTTGCTTTTTACTTCCACATGCCTGATATACTGTTTTTCATCCTTTTACTCTAAGAAGATTGCTGTCTTTAGAAGTAAAGTGCGTTTCCTGAAGGCAGCAGATGGAAGGGTCCATTTTTGTGATCCACCCTGCAAGTTTGTGTCTTTTTATAGGGGAGTTAAGTCCATTTATATTCAGTGATATAACAGTGAGGATTGCTTTAAGCCCTGCCATGATGAAGGGTTAATGGGGATTGTTGTCTGTGTTGCCGTTATTAGCACACTGATTGTGATTGTCGTGTCTGATCTCTGGTACTCTTCTGAGGTAGATTTCTTGATTCTTCTGTGTGGGATATCTCTTGCAGGATCTTTTGAAATTTGGACTTTGTTTTCAAATAGTCGTAGAGCTGGTTTACTTCAGGGAACACTTTCACTTCTCTATTAAGAGGGATAGCTTTTCTGGGTACAGTAGTCTAGGTTGAAAGCCATACTTCTTTAGGCCCTGAAAAGCATTATTCCAAGCCCTTCTTGATTTCATGGTTTCTAATGAGAAGTCTAAGGTAAGTCTGATGGCTTTTCCTTTTTTTTTTTTTTCGAGGTAGGGTCTCGCTCTAGTCCAGGCTGACCTGGAATTCACTATGTAGTCTCAGGGTTGCCTTGAACTCACGGCAATCCTCCTACCTCTGCCTCCCAAGTACTGGGATTAAAGGCATGTGCCACCACGCCCCGCGGCTTTTCCTTTATAAGTTATGGTTTGCTTTTCTCTAGAAGCTTTGAGTATTTTCTCTTTGCTTTCTATGTTAGGCATCTTAATTAAAATGTGTCTTGGAGAATTCCTCTTCATGTCCTGTCTGTTTGGAGTCCTCGGGGCCCCTTGAAAGTTGAGTGGGCTTTCTCTTGTTAGATAGGGGAAGTTTTCTTGAATAATTCTGTTGAAGATATTTCCTATGCCCTTAGCCTGGACTTCTTCTCCCTCTGGGATCCCCATGATTCTAATATTGGGCCTCTTTACGGTATCCCATAGATCCCTCAAATTTTGCTCACTTGATTTCTTGAATTTATTGAAACCTATGACATCCTAATTAATTCTTTCTGTCTTGCCCTCAGCTTCTTTATAGCTAAATAAAACTCCATTGTGTAAATGTACTACATCATCATTAGCCAATCAGCAGTTGATGGGCACATAAGTTGTTTTCATTTCCTTGCTCTTGTGAATAGAGCAGCAATAAACATGAATGAACAAGTGTCTCTGTAGTAATGTATAGAGTACTTAGGGTATGTTCCCAGGGATGGTCTAGATCCCTGACCATGGTAGATCTATTTTTAGCTCTCTTAGGAACCTCCATATTGAGCTCCATAAAGTCTGTACCAGTTTATATTCCCAACAATGAAGAAGGTGAACCCAACATGTCTTTGTGGAAAATGCTAGTACAGAAAAAAAAATTAAAAATGTGAATTTAAAACTAAAATGTTTGTGCTTCCGGATACTTCATTAAGAAAACGAAAAGATAATGTGTCAGGCTATGGGTTTAATCCCCCATTCTAAATACCTAAACTTCCTGATTGGACTCTAACCCCAACGCTTTCCAGGTTACTAATCAACTTGTTGTTACCTAAATGAGTCAATTTTCTCCCCATTGAATGAAACACACATGCATTGCTGGTGGGATATGTCACCATTTTATAAAAAGGGTTGGCAGTTTCTTAAAAAGTGAAAGCTAAATTTTCTCTTTTTTTGTTTTTTTTTTTAATCTCACTCTTTTTTTATTGTCCATAATGAGTTACATTATTTAGTGGGCAAACAATGAGTTGTTATCCCCAATTCCCCGATGCCCCCCTCCCCCATCCCCAAAAGCTAAATTTTCCATGTGACCCAGCAGTTTAAATCCCAGCTGCTTACACAAAAAATAGAAAATAAGTAGCAAAAGAAAGCAAGCAAATAAGATAAACCACAGACTGGGAAAAGTATTTTCAAAACATATAAATATCTTGCAGCTACAATATTATATGTACTCTTAAACTAAAGAGTAAGAATATAAATAATCCAATTTTAAAATAAGCAAAAGATATCCCAAATAACACTATAAGAAATCTTTGGGGTTGGCTGCCACTCTCAGGTGGAATCCACTGCTTTGGGGGAGGGGAGAGATGTCCCTGGAATTTGTTTTGGTCTTGAGGATGTATCCAATAGGATTCCAAGCCATGTGAAAACTGTCCTGCTTTTTAGTGGAATGTGAACCTGCCACATCAGAAACACAATCACTTAACTTTGTTTTTGTTTTTGTTTTTGGTTTTGGTTTTTTTTGTTTTTTGTTTTTTGTTTTTGTTTTTGTTTTTTCCTTTGGTTAGCCCAGGCTGTCCTGGGATTCACCATGTAGTCTCAAGCTGGCCTTGAAACCACAGCGATCCTCCTACCTCTGCCTCCCGAGGGCTGGATGAAAGGTGTGTGCCACCACTCCCGCCTGTCCTGTCTACTTACATTAGAGCAATCCAGAGGTTCTAGGAATTAAACGTCTGTCTCTGTCAACTAGAGCATGTTAAATTTTAGGAAGCTCTATTTTGTCAATTTTTTTTCTTTCCCCCAAATCCCTTTCAGCAAAGAGAGGTGGCACACACTCTGGAAGCTGTTGCTAGTGTGTCCTCACATCTCCATACAAGTGGCTGCAGTGGGCATTTTTTTTTACAGGAAGCAACATGAATACAAAATACTTATTTTTTCAGAATTTAATGTTCCATAAAATCTGTTTGGTGATTCCTTTCCTCCCCATCTAAATTCTTTGGTTTTCTTGTGTTTTGGATTTTTCTTTTTGCCTTGTATCTGGAGGACTAAAGATTAGCACAGACGCATTCTAAATAAAATCATTGTCACTGTAGGTGGCAGTGGTCATGGTTTTCTGCTAGTGACTTGTTAAATGTGTTGAGAAAGCCGGGAATGTATAGAGTTCAGATCCTGCTTCGTTCACGTGGCTGTGTCTCTATGAAGACAGACTTCTTGACGGGGAATAGTGTCTGAATGTCATTAGTGTTCATGTGTCCCTCCCCCTTCAGCATTGGACCCCCAAACTTTCCATTCCTTTTAAGTTTGGGGGTTGCATTTCAGCAGCATTCATTAACCAACCAATGGGATCTACAGAAGTGGTGACTGGATGCCTCAATGGTAAGAGTCGCTGGCCTGACCAAACCATAGGGTTCCTGTAGAGATGGCCTGTTTCCACCTTTCTCCCCTCGAGGGTTGCCTGATGGAAAGGCATCCTGCTTGGGGGTCTTGGAGCCCTCACCTGGCCTCTCTGCAGCGGAGGCAGGGCTGTTACTGTTGTGTGGGAATCCTCACCTCGGGTAGATCCAGCTTTAATGTTCTTCTGACATCCTAGTAAGAGCAGACCCTGCCCAAAGTGGATATCAGAGTTGCTACTGTGAGGAGATAAATGAGAATAGTTTTACCAAAGATAATGAAATAATATCATGTCTGAATTGTACTATGATTTGAGTGCACCCTTAGAAAACTGAATGTAACAAAAACCCAGGACCTTTTTGGAAATTGTACGCTCTCTAGCAATTTTGTATGAATTTTTATGCAAGCACTGTTTTATGAATTGTATTAAACATGATAAAAATAGAAAAAAGAAATCTTTGGGGGAATAATAAAAATGTCTTAAAGCAGGATTATGATGGTTATGCAAGTCCGAATTTTCTAAAAAATATTGAATTATACAATTAAAATGTAAATGCACATAAATCATATTTTAGAAAACTGTTTAAAGATAAAAGTAATATTGTGATCCCCTTTGTTCTATTTCTCATTCCACTCAAGAGTCCAAAGTTATATTCTACTGTCTCTTTGGATGAAGACAATTCCCAGAAAGACACCAGCTGAAATCTATGAGGCTCCACCAGCAACAGCTGAGGAAGGAATATCCTAACCCTAGATACAGTAAGGATATCTGTAAGGCCAGTATCTCATGCAGCAGGCAAAGGAAGACAATGCATCTGGATGGCTACAGAGAGAGCTCCACCAATCTCAGTCAGCCAAGCACTAACCCTCATAATTTCAAAGAATGAGCTGCTGCACAGTGCCTGAGGTCATCCTTTCCTCAGCAAGTGTGTTGGAAATATTGGGAATCAAGTCCCAAGTACGAAGAAGAGAATGTCTACAACATGGGGGTGGGGGGCTGAAACAGGATGTCAAGTTCATTCAAAATGGAGAATGACTCCCAACCATGGCAGAAAGCATTCTTTTTAAATGCATATGGCGTGTTCATCTAGAGAGGCAGATGCTGGAAGAAACAAGACTCAGTAAGTTTCAAAAAGCCAAAACTATGTAGCGATTATGCTGTGGCCACAAAACTATGAAATTTAAAATCAGTAATAATAAGAAAGATAGAAAAATCTGTAGAAAATAAGCAGTATTTTTGTGACTAACATAAGTAAAAACAAAAGGAATGTAAGAGGCAGAAACGGCTTCTGGACATGACATGGCACCTGAACTCTAGCTACCTACACAAGACCCATACAACATTGAGCCCCTCGACATTCTGCCATGGTTGGAGGAGTATTTATTGGGGGAGAGGAAACCATTTTCTTCAGTAGTCATTGATAAATGCTCCATGCTCCACTAAAAAGCCTATTACCCATTCTCAAGTAAGCAGACATAATTAAACTCACTCGGCCATCCCCAACCTCAGAAAAAGCAGAGGAAGACTGGTTAGGATAAGGAAGGAGATGAACAGGAGTAGGAGGAGGACAAGAGAAGGGAACAGGGTAAATGCGATCAAAATACATTTTATACATGTATGAAATTGTTAAACAAATACAAAAGAAACAAGTCACAATAGAAAGTAGAAAGCAAAGCTGCAGAAAAGAATAAAATCAATTATCTAAATTTTGCCATAAGAAGCTGAAAAGAATAATTAAGCCCAACACAAATAGGTAAAATTCAAATAATAAAAATAAAACAAAGCAATAAAACTGGACCCAAAATAGAGAAAACCAAGTACTTTTTTCTATACTTTCTGCACATAACTTGATTTCAGATTGATTGTATGGAGAGTTTGGATATATTGGATGTGAAAGGAAGTCATCCCCACATGTAACTTGGTAAATAGAGCTACCAGCATTGCAAAAAACAGCAACATCTCAGTGACACTCAGATAAGAAGAAAATTGCCTCACATTGCACTTAGGTGTTTACTCCTTCAACTTTGAGCTCACATACTGTGAATTCCAGACAGTGTGTGTAAATGACTGGGTATCCTGTTGATGCAGTCTTTTTATCACAAGGTGGCCTTGAAGCTTGCTTCTCTTCCTGTGCCAGAATAGAACAGAAGTCCAGCCATCACTTATTGAAAAGGAGGGATCAAGGGGAAAGTATGCGCAATGAGCATGCAGCAAGAGTTCAAGGTGAGGATCTGAGTCAGAGGCCACAGTACATAAACCCCAAGTCCCAGCTTGAGGGAGGAGAAGACCAGCACACAGGCTCTTCCAACCTGCCTTTTATTCTAACAGGTTAGAACTTTACTTTTCATTGTTTCTTTCTTTGAGACAAACCTGGTACTTGTGGGGACATGAAGTCTTTGTAAAAAGGTATAGAGTGAAGACAGGGGGTCACTGGGAAGATGTTCTAATTGGGCCTCTGTTTTTAACACTTTCCAGGTCACCTTGCATCACACCTGCTTCCCACTGTGACCTGCATCCTGCACTGGCCATGCCTGGGTGGAGCTGCCTGGTGACAGGAGCAGGAGGGTTCCTGGGCCAGAGGATCGTGCACTTGTTGGTGCAGGAGAAGGACCTGCAGGAGGTCAGAGCCCTGGACAAGGTCTTCAGACCAGAAACCAGGGAGGAGTTCTCTAGTAAGTACACTCAAGGCTTTAGTATATGACTGCATTGTGAACCCTGTCTGGGTGCAGAGAGGGCTCCTTGGCTAGAAAATAAAGACACTTGGGGCCAGAAAGTTCCTTCCATGTCCATGTTTATTAGAAGGAATTATGGCTGGTGCAGCATAAAATACACAGCGTTGCTTTAGGGAGACCAGGTTGTAGCCAGACTCGGAGCTAGAGAGGATGGCCATGGGCAGTCACTAGAATTCCAGGCCTCTCACCTTCCCATCTAGAAATCTCACATCAGTTCTCTTCCTTGCCTTTAGCTCTTAATGTGCTGAAGGCTGTGCATTTATTAATCATTGTGCCCTGCCAGCAAAAAACCATTAAGCTAGCCACTGAACAGTGGGCTCCTGCGTCTCCTGATTGGTCTGTTGGTTTGTTCCTTTGTGTTAATTTTTTGCAGGGAGCAATCACTTAGCATGTTCAGTGGTGGTTGAGTAGAAGAAACTAATCTTAATGCTGAATTTGCTTGTGGGAGAGACAGAGGGAGACAGAAAGAATGGGAGATTGCTTTAAACAGCACATGCTCAGAGCAAGTGCAGGCACAGAAGCATGGTGAGGGCCAGCAGAACTGTGCATGTCTCATCTGGATTTCTCCTGCATCTTTTTCACCAGCCCTTTACTTTTCAGTCCCTTGAAGAAAGTGACTTGATCTTCTCTCGGAGCTATCCCTAGTATAAACCCAGCAGAAGGCTGAGGGTTGGCAGTACATTTTCACAGCTACTTCATCCCTAGATCCTCAAAACAACCCCATGAGAACAGGGAGGGGAGCTTACCAATCTGGACAGCAAATGACTTCATGTCCTGAAAAGAAAGATAACGAGCCTGCGGTCATCTGATTAATGGGTAGAAAATGTCAAGCCAGAACTATATCTTGAAGATCTCTCTCTTGTTCCTGGCATTAATACATAACCCAGAAATTCTTCATCTCACTCCTTGTCCCCTGGGTGCCTCAAGCCAGTTGCATGCACCTGTCCCAACCTAGAAGCCCAGGTAACTACTCTGTCTTTAGACTTTGGATATCCATAGGATCTGATCTTGTAAAAAGTAGCACGCTAGAAAAAAAAAACTATCTTCTTCTTTGATTCTCTCTGACCTCTTCTGATAATATACACTAATCCATACACTAACCCATAACCAATACTAATTGTAATGTCTAAACAAATATATGCAAATATTTGTCTGACGTGAAGAAAGGGCACTGGTTAGGGGCTTATGGAGCTTGATGGACAGCGGCCTACAGAAAAGTAATAGTAGAAATCCTATGGTGTTCTGTCTATGCCAGGCACAGTGGGATGTTTTCAGTAACAGTTCACTATTTAAGCATGACATCCCTGGGATACAACATTGTTCTTTTCTGCAGATGAAGCAAAAGTCAAAGAGAAGTAAATTAACTTGTTCAAGATGCTATAGCAAAAATTGGGTAAAATGGGGCTGGAGCTGATGATGTCTAGCCTGTGTGCATAAAATAGATTGTCTAGTGGCTTCTTTCTAAGCCTCCCTCTGATACAACTTGCTTCATAGTAGAAAGTACACTAGCCGAGTGTACAGTGTCTTTGATAAGGCACAAGTGATGGTTTCACCTGAGGTATTCAAGGTGCCCATCCTGGGATCTCAGGTCCCTGAGAGCTGACAGCTAAGTGTGTACTTCACCCTGGGTCTGAGCTCTCCTGCCTTGTCTGCCTGACATCAGTAGCAAAGGAGAATCATGGGCTCGAGGAGGCAGAAGGTAACACAAACAGAGAGCATTGTCTTCAGACAGGTCGCTACCTTCTTCCCAGCAGCTGTTTCCCTGACTTCATCCACTTCAAGGCCTTCACAGAAATGGCTTTTGAGGGGAAAGATCCTAGATTAGGCACACTGAGCAGAGGATAGAGAAGCAGTTGTCACTGTGTCCCAGGAGGCAATGCCCAGCTCCACATTTCTCCTTGTGTCTCTGTCCTTTGGCTTACTGCCAATTCCAGTTCAACTGATTGTCTTAGAAAAGTTGACTCCAATCTGTTCTGCTTTGGGGATGCAGGGGGAAACAGGCAAGTCTTGAGGCTGGAGACAAGTAGAGTTTTACTAGAAGTATGTTCTTAGACCTGTCCCTCTCTGAGCCTCACTTCCTTCACCCATTCAGAGGGCATCAGATTTCCTAGTCACGACATAATAAGGAAAGGAAATAGCAAATCAAAAGATACATGCAAATTATGAAGGCCAAGTGTGGGGTGTTGATTCAGACTACATGGAGTATCAATGTTAATGTTGTAAGATAATGTAGGCGACAATTTGACTGCAAGTTTCATCCCGAAAAGACTGATACATCCACTCCCTGGGCCACAAGGCTATAGGATATGGACGGTGTAGGCTGACTCATTGCAGTCTTCATGTCTGCTGCTCATAATATCTGATAAGAGATACGCAATTAAATCAGCCCTTGGAGACCATTCTAAATTCCCCATTAATGGCTCAACCCTCTTTCTAGTCACTCAGATAGGAACCAATAGTTTCTGACTTTAGCTCCTCCTTTGAATTGAGCCCAAACCCAGTAAGTATTAAGGCCTGTGAAGAGAAGGGTTAAAATTCACACGTGTGTGTCTCCCACCTCGGCACCCAATGATGGGACCTCATAGGATCCTCACAGAAAGTCTGTCAGAGAAATTCTGTTTCATCCATTGCTCACCCTGTTTGCTCTTACATCCCACACCGGTTCATTTCACATCCAGAAGCCACTGCTAGCGTCCTATAGAACAAATTTGCCTGTTTCTCCATCAGTCCAAATTCATGCATGATATCTCATTCTCTGCAGAATTAAATTCTAAATTTTTTTTCCTCTTGAATCCAACTCTGACCACCAACCCAGAAACTCCCATGAATCTCTTCAACAAGTTTTATGTTTCACAGATACATTAGAGGGCCTTTCTCAGATTCACTTTTCTGAAACAGGATGGGTTAGAGTGTGTGTTTGCTCCTTCTTAGTAAATACTGCACATTCTGATGTCTGTGCCTGATTTCCTGTTCTTTCCATGGAATGTGCTCACTCACCAACATCTCCCCCCTATGACAGTGCTCTGAAGGCTAAAACCACTGTGACCTCTGTTAGGAAATGTTTAAGCATACCCAGAAAGCTTCCCAATGAACTGCCCTTGTGTGCTACAGAGTTGCAGACAAAAGTCAAGGTGACGGTGCTGGAAGGGGACATTCTGGATGCCCAGTGCCTGAGGAGAGCCTGCCAGGGTATATTGCTTGTCATCCATGCTGCTTGTGTCATTGACGTCTCAGGTGCCATTTCCAGGCAGACCATCCTAGATGTCAATCTGAAAGGTATAGTATCTTGGGAAGGATAAATGAGATGGTTAAGGTGGTAAAATAGGTTTGAGAAGGTAAGTCCCCACTTTGGAAAACTTACTATGCTCTGCTCACCTCTCCCAGCTGACAGAAATCAAAGCTGTTAACTTCAGGATTTTAAATGAGGAAAATAGGCTAAGGGGGAGGGGCAAGTATCATGGCCAAAGCCTTGAAGATGAGAGGAGAGAGAGGATATAAAGTCACACTCCACCTGCAATGAAATTTCTTCTCCTGAGCCTCCATTCAAGATTAAGGTTCATCGCTCACTATACTATCTCTTCAGCTCACTGCTCTTAAGGAGGAAGCATCTAGCCAACTGTCCTGTGTAAAATCCCCTATGCTTGGTGGGTTCTTCCAAATTATAGCTTTCTAATATTCATTAAAATGAGACACATGAGCTCAAAGGAAGTTTCCATGTGATGTCATCATTCTGACCTCTGAGGGGCAATCTCTCCAGCCCTGTCACACTCTAACCACTTTCCCCATGGATTCCAATATGCTGGCTTCAATGTAACAAATTGTTCATGTATTCTCAAGACCATCTCAATAAAGTTCCTTTCTTGCTTCTACTCCATTAGCCCCTACTTACCCACACTGCATGAAGGTGCTAAATAAATCCTGGATTTTATTTTTTTGTCCCCTCTTACAAAGAGGGTTTCCTGATGCGTTTCCCAGCAGCAGTGCACAGGAAGTGACAGAGGTTGTGTTCAAGACACTCTTTCATTAACACATTGGTACAGGCAAAGAAAATATTTTATAATACTCATCATTTCCTCTCTGCTAGCAAACAAACCTCAAATTTGACTGGCAAATACACTTATTTGAAAATAATGAGGTTGTTTCTCCAGAAAATCAAATTACAGACATATTGGGGGTGAGGGATTGGGGGTTGTGGAAGTTCTTTTGAGGTAAGGTCTTGCTCTAGCCCAGGCTGATCTGGAATTTACTATATAGTCTCAGGCTGTCCGCAAACTCGGTGATCCTCCTATTTTTGCCTCCCAAGTGGTAGGCATGTGCTACCATACCCAGCTTAGACATACTTCTAATGGACACACACACACACACACACACACACACACACACACACACACACACTTTGTCAGGGACATTCCTTTCTTTCTCAAGGGAAGGTGTTCTGCATCTCCTCCAGGACCTGCAGGTCTACACTGTTCCTCTACAATGTTTTGCCATTACAGGACTGTTTTGCAGATGGCACACTTCCCTTCAAGTGGAACACAAAAGGCCAGCATTGGACTGAGGACTGCAAACTAAAATGTGTATTGGCTTTCCTGTGCATAACTGGGTACATGAATCACAGAAAGAGCTGGGAGTGGTTTCACAGGAAACACACTGAACAGGCTGTGTCTCCACCCAGTGGCTGAAGCAATGATCCTTTGTGATAGCTACCTTTAAACTTTCATTGACAATTTTCATATGTAAACATCATACATTTTGACCATAATCCCCTCTTATTACTTTCTCTGGTCCCCTTTCTCATTTCCCTCCCACCAAACCCTTACTTCTTCCCAACTAGTTCCACTTCTAACTGGGAAGAGTTTTCTCCCCTCCTCCACGATCGAGACAAATTGTTGGTAAGATCAGTATTGTTGGTGTCCTTTTCAGCTACTAATGGTCGCTGTGAAGTCATAAATGCAATCACCACTTCATATCTCAAAGATAGCACTTACAAAGCACTCCTCCACATCCCATAGTTCTTAATTCTTTCTGCTCTTTTTGAACAATGTTTCCTGAATCTTGGAGGACATTAAGGAAAAGAGTCAAAGTTACTATTGAACCTCACCAACTGAGAAAAAATGCTATCACTAAAATAGTCAGTTCACATGCATATTACCCACATAAAACTATGTAAGTTTGTGTGAGATGAACTGTAAACTATTCTTGAGAGTATAACTTCAGGATTTGGGGGGGTTAAATATTACCTGCCTTTAACAAATTGATATGAATAACAAATTATAAATTTTAAAGCTGTGCTTAAAAAGTTTATACTAGAAACCCTACATTCTTTGCAAAAATCAAAGTACATAAGCATTTAGCACATACACACACAAACACACATACACACACACACACACACACACACACACACACGCATGCAGTGACACAAGCCTATGAAACCTAAATGTCTAGGTAGAAGATCTTGATTACCAAATAGGAAATGTCATCTACCTTTACGTATGCATTATACCTCTGATTATGGCATCTTAGTTCTGATCAGGGGCAGGGAAGAACGTGCATGATCTGTAAGGACAGCAGAGTTGGGATTGGGAGGGAGATGGACAGAAATCTATGGCTTGCTTCCCTGGCACTGATAGTGTTCTAACTCACCGGCAGGTACCCAGCTCCTGTTGGAGG
>PVHP010033165.1:0-19786 GCA_004024765.1 Zapus hudsonius | reverse complement strand
GAGAATGAGGTCAGTATCGGTTAACAAATATACAACAATCTGGATTACCTAGCTTCTATTTTCAAAAGCCTCCCCGGCAGTCACTCGCATAGTGCATCTTTTCTTGGGAGCCCAAGGAGGTCTGGAATGGTAACCAGCCCCCAGATGGTAGTTAGTGCAGGGCTGGAAGGCACTACACAAGCTGCCAGGGGAAGCTGAACAACGACAGCTGGTGTAAACAGACCACTGACATGAAACACAGTCTGAGGCCAGGAGTAGGCTGACCACACCTCCTACTGGGAGAGAAAAGGAAACCAAGAAAGGAGCAATTGTGCAATGGAGGAGCCTGGGCCTGGGGGAGATAATCAACAGCTATTAAATTCAGCCAAATATTCCACTCAGTGAGGGGGAACCCTTGATTGGAACCGGGGATTCAGGGCGATATGCACCGGATCCCATACTCTTGGGCTCCCAAGAAAATTTTTTTAAAAAGGATATCTTTGTCTTGTTCATAAAATCCTCCAGTGTTAGGCCTATTATCACACTCTACTGTTTTGAGTGGTGTTGAGTACATTTTTATATGCATAAAATTTCTACTAGTGATGTTGCATTTCTGAACATAATTTAGCTACTATTGATATTATCTACATTTTTTCTCCTTTAACATATTGATCTAATAAATCATGTTGATAGAATATTAATGCAGAAATATCTGTCACAGTCCTGAGAGAAATCTTATTAGTATTTTTTTTTGGTACACTAGATTTGATATATTAGGATTTTATTGAGTTTTTCTGGAAAAAGATTTTTCTAAGCTGCATTTATAAGTAGAGGAACTTTTCCCTCTTGCCATATGTCCTAGAATAATTTAAGCACAACTTTTTGTCTCAAGTCCTTCTTATCCCCACCACTAGCTTTGCCTTGTCTGCAGTCCTGATGGGAATTGAGTTCTTATTCATAATGTACATAGCTCGGATCTTCTCTGTATGGTGTACCTGCCCATATTCTTCTCCTCTTAGTATTTATTGGTCTTTAGGAAACAAATCAAAGCCAATTATTTTCCAATGCAGATGCAAAAAAAAGTTATGTAAATAGTCAACTTATGACTCCAAACTCTCAGGTCCACAAGAGATCAATATAGATTCTGCACTTTTATTTTTCATTTAAACAAAGCTTGAAAAGAATGTGAACAATAATAACAGGCACATCAGAAAAGTGGTGTAAAGAAATCTAGGATAGTGTCACATAACTGTAGTCCCAGTACTCAAGAGGCTGAGGGAGGATAATCAAGAGTTCTTTGCCAGCCTGAACTATATAACAAGACTCCTGTCTCAAAAGACAAACAAACGGGCTGGAGAAATGGCTCAGCGGTTAAGGCACTTGCCTCCAGTGCCAAGGCCCCAGGTTCAATTCCCCAGGTCCCACATAAGCCAGACCCACAAGGTGATAGTCCTGGTGCTCTCACTCTCTCTTTCTCTCACTCTCTCTCTCTCTCTTTCTCTCTCTCTCTCTGAATCTCTGCTTGAAAATGAATAAATAAAATATTTTAAAAACATATATCTTGCAGAATACCAAGAGAGGTACTGACTTGACTTCAGAAAACTAACAATTGTATATTTGGAAAAGAGTCTGTAAGATGAAGTCTCCTTTCTCAACCACAATATCACATGTGGCCAGGGGTGGCTCCAGGAGACCTTCCTAGCTTCTGTGACTCATGAAGATTTGATTCAAGCCAAACTAGAACTCCTTTTACACTGAAAAACTATCCCTGGCCTCGACATCCCCAGATGTGCCATGAGTATCCAGAACATGCCTATCACCCCTTGTCATCCCAGGCCATGGTCACAAATAAACTCATTTCTTTGAAGAATTGGTGTCTGTTTTTTTAAGCCAACATTCCACTGCCAAACTCATCCAGCTGTGGTTCTGAGGGGCCATTTCTTTCTCCAATAAGCAGAAAGACTTCCCATTTCCATTTATCCCTGTTCCCTTCCTCTCTCTTTCTTTCCTTTCTTTCCTTCCTTCCTTTCTTCATTCCTTATTCCATCCTTCCTTCCTTCTTCTCTTGCATGATCTCATTCTCTGTTTTTTTCTCTCTTACTTTCTGTCTTTATTTTCTTTCTCTCTTGTCCTAGCTCACATTTGCAATATTTACACAGTTTTTGTTTTGAGGCAGCATCTCACTCTAGCCCAGGCTGACCCAGAACTCACTCTGTAGCCCATGCTGGCCTCAAACTCATGGCACTCCTCCTAAATCATTCCCCCCACCACCAATGACTGCTGGGGTTAAAGGCATGAACCACCACACTCAGCTTATGTTTATTTACACATCCTATTTTCTCTCCCAAAGGCCAGAGTTCTATACTCACTGATATACAAGGGATATTCTGACTGACCAGCATCTAACTTCAATGTCCTCACATGTATAGCTTTTCTCATTCCTTCTCTCTCTGTACACACCTTGGAAAGACACTTTTCTAAGCTTATTCAGGTTGGTCAATTATACTAGGCACAACATTCTACACTGGTAAGGGGGACTTGAGCACTGGCACAGGATAGAAATGGGCAGCTTCTTCAAGAGTGCTCTTCCAGAAAGAGTATAGTCAGGCTAAAAATGTTTAATGAAGCACCTTTGACTTTGCCAAAAGGTATCATAATGTAATATAATTCTAATACAATACTGTGTTAATGTCCCAGAAACTTTAACAAAATAAGTTAAACCTGCTATATATTATTTCACTTGCCTTTTTAATTATCATCAATTCTATGAAATTGGGTAGTAGGAAAAAAAGATTTCTAAGGTTCAATATGGAAAAAATTAAGGTAACAAATTAGGGAGAAAAATTACAACATCTGTCATTTATGGGGCATTTGTCATATACTAGTAACCATCACTTTCTCGGCTGTACACTACTTCCTTGGTGAGTTGGGGGCACTTTCCCAAACGTTTTCAAAATCTGTGATGTCTCTTTCAAGGTCTGGTGATGAAAACGACACAATGCATCACTTGTATATGAATGTATCCTTTTAAAGGAGAAATGAGAATTTCTTTTTTTTTAGTTGCTCTTCCTGTTGATGTTTAGAATAAATACTTTGGGTTTACAGTGTGTGTCAGGCACCAAGTTAAGGCATTTTATATATATATGAGTTCTACTACCTCCCCTCCCCCAATATCTGCCCAAATTGTGAACTAACTTGAGGCTTAAGAAAGCATCATGGGACCAGCATCACATAGGAAAGGTGACTTTGAACCCTGGGCCCTTGACCTCATGGGTTAAGTCTACGTCAATAAACTTTACTGCTTCCCAGGTACCGCATCAATCAGAAGTGTCTTGTTTTTAAGAAGCACTCACCAATGTCAAGAGCCAAGGAAGATCATGTTTGCAGATTCTTCTGAAATGGTTCAGAAAGGTGAAAATCACAGGCACATGGTTTAATGTTTGACTAACTGGGTGAAGTTTGATCTTCAGTCAAATATATAAAGTTGAAATTTAAAATAAGAACATCTGTAGATAGTTGAATTTACTTTTACCCTTATGCATGTCTGAGTTATTTTGGATGTTATAAACCTGGAGCTGATACTTCAAGGCAAAGGCGATTGCTTTTGGAATTTTAATTCAAAATCACTCTCCTGAGTTGCATCAGTTTTCATATCCAGCAGTGTAGAGCATCCAGAAACTTCCAAAACTTTACACAAACCTGATAGTATTCCACTGATACCATTGTCAGTCTGAAAATGGTGAAATTATCTTTAGTTATTTTATTTCTGTGATAGCTCTGTTTGAATGTTTTCAAGTGTTTTTAGGCATCCAAGTTTTAATTTTTTTCCTTTCACAATTGACTGTTCATATCTTTCACACATTTTAAATGGTTTTTTTATCATCTTCTTAACACACAGGCCTTTAATAGCAGGGGAGCTGGGGATTAGAATTTAGATAATACCCAGAAATCCCCAATGCACCTCAGAATTTAAGGAGTACTGGAATTCTTGTCTATAAAGTTAAAGAATTAAAATTATAGACCATCAGAGGATAAGGTATAGTGGGAGTCTTTATTCAAAAGAGAATGGGAAGCCACCAGTGTGGAGAGAGCACGTGGGAGAAGGTTTAACAAAATCTATGCTGTTTAATCAAACAAGCAAAAGAAGAAAAGATAACAGAGGGCTCCCATCATGAGGAAAAAGGTTCATGTGGGAAAAATCTGGAGCCTTCCTAAGGTCTGGAGATTCAGAAGTCCTTCTCCTACAACACCATATGTAGGAATAAGAGACTGGACTTTGTTTCGGTGAGTTTTTGTTTGTTTGTTTGTTTTTTTAATTTTTTATTGTCCATAATGAGTTACATTGTTTAGTGGGCCAACAATGAGTTGTTATCCCCAATTCCTCATTGCCCCCCCATCCCCAGTCAACTGGATATCCTCCTCCGTGGGCCATCAGTGAGTTTTTAAAACCTCCCCAGGTAAGTCAGAGAGACAGCTGGTTTGTCCATACCTAACCAATCAGTTTTAACATCTAGGTTTGAACTCTAGCTAGAAACACCTCCCACTCAGGGGTGGGAGGTCAGGTTTCAACTCTATGGAACTTGCCTGAAAGAGTTAACTGTCGCATTTATGGGCACATCTTCATTTCAGATCTAAAGTGTATCTTCAACTGTGTTTACATGTCTGCCTAATTGTGTTTCTGTACCTTTGAAAGGTCAGAGTAAGTGTTGCTAGAATGTCACCCAGAGTTCACTACGCATTCAGTCATGAGCTGAATTGATGTCTGCAGAAAGACTGATGTATTTGCCCTCCATTTCATTCTTATCTCCCTTTCAGTAGAATTTTTAAAATCATCCCCCTCTTCCTAGTTCCTGGATCTACAGGGAATAATAAAATGGGCTCAACAACATTGGCAAAGCAAACACCCAGGATTAATTCTATCCTCTGCTGCTTGGAACACATGCTTAAATAAGATCCCTGGAAGTTTGTAATTTGCTTTGGATTTTGTTTTAAATATCAGTCCCTCCTCCTCACATCTTCATGTAAGACGACTGTGAAAACTGGTGGTTGGAACTCTGAAGATAAAAAGAGCCTAGAAGGGTTGCTTTTGAATTTAAGCATATTAAACTTTGCCTTTCCTAAAAGATATGAATATAATTTATAAAATTTTGTGTTCCTGAGATTTTCACAGGGAGTAATGAACATCTTCATCATTGCCCTTCTAAATTAAATACGCCATTAATGGCAGCCATTTAGTGCAACTCAGCTCTGCTCTGATGTCCATTTTAATTGGATGGCTGTTGCTATGAACAGAGACACTACTACACGACCTAAGAGGTTGGATTTGAATTTGCATGGGTGAGCAGTCAAGTTAGCTCACCACATCCCTCTCTCCTAAGAGCAGTGTGATTCAGTGGCTGGACCCACACACATCTGCTCATTGTCAACACCATCGTCTGTGTTTTGGTGACAATTAGTCTTTTGCCTGAAACGAACCCTGTCTGCTTGTCTGCTGTGTCTTCTGGTTATATCGTGTAATTACCAAAATCTTTTGAACCAAAGGCAAGGATTTCTATTGAGGATTATGAGCACATGAATGAGACCCTGGAGTTAAGTATAAAATTGAAAAAGGAAAAGTTCATGCCAGAAGCAGAAATGGCTATGGCCCTGCTCCCCTGACAGAACACTGTTATAAACAAGCCATTCTTTCAAAATCAATTTCCAGGGCTCCTTTCCTGACTCTAAAAAATAAACTATCAGAAATAGGAAAAATTCTTTCTTTGATTCCAAAGAAGAAGAAAATGGAAGTATAATTTTATTCAGACTGTCTTCCAAAGAATTTGCTGGATTTAATGTCATCTAAAGCTATAAACAAATGAGAAGATTGAAAATTTAGAGTTTTTCTTTCAGCAACAACAATTCTTAAAACTATTGAAAGGTTTTTATCCAGGACACCAGTATTTTCTGATTATTTTATTTCATCGTTAGCCATATAAGTAATTATGCCTTTACAATTTTCCCCCAGTCTAATTATTCCTTCACTCTCAATTGGAATTGACCATTCATGACCAATAACTACTTGTCATAAACCCTTAGAAGGAAGCATTTAATAATTGAGATGCCTACACACACACACACACATGTGCACACACCACACACATATACACACAAAAAAATCTATTAAGCTGTTTCTCTGTTTATCTTTATAACACCATGCAAATATACAAGTGATTTTCTTTATTCCAGACAACTAATGCAAGCCCCATTACTCCTGAAATGACTTCAAAACCAATACCTAAAAGTTATGGCCACTGAAGGCTGCTGCCTTTTGAACAACCAAAGAATTTTTTTTTAATTTTTGATTACTTTTCAACTGAACTAAATTTACTGGTTTCTGCCTTGATCCACAATAGAAAGATAGTCATGGTAAGTTAGCATATAAGTTCCTCAGTGATCTAACACATAGATCTAAAACTCCTCAAGTAACCTTCAATTCACTTACAAAAGTTAATATAATGGTAAATGAATTTTTTTATTTGTTTCTATTTTTGACAATTCCATACGTTTATCACTCCCACTCCATTATCATCTCCCATATGTGTGTGGTGAATGCAAACGTGTGTGCAGAGGCACACACTTCACATGCCTGCGTGCAGAGGTCTTCTCTTAACACTAGTTCACTTATTTCTGTGAGATGGGGTTCTCCCTCAACCCAGGATCCCTCGTCATCAGGGAAACCCAGCAATTCTCTGGTCTCTGTCCCTTGCACACAGGGGTCACGGATATGTGTGATCCCACCCAGCTGATTACAGGGGACCTAAGGAGTTAAACTTAGTGGTCTCCATCCTGAGGTCTTCATATTTAAGTGACAAGTTGTCAACCACTGAGCCATCTCCCCAACTTCCTCTAAATATTCTCTTATCTCCATTTACTCTCCTGGGCTCTTTCTTTATCCTATCAAATCCTCCATGTTCATGCTTTTTTGTGACCAACTGAGTCAGTTGGTAAATTTTGTAACCCTGATTAATTAGGGCTGTTTGTATAATTATTAGTGAGGGGTTATTTACTAGAGCATGGGTAACTTACCAGTGGATATATCACTCAAAAAAAATTTCCAACCCTCAACCCCAAGCAACCATTAATTGAGAATTGTTCCTCAGGGAGATGGTCCCACAGAGCTCTCCCTCCATCCATGATGGAATATTTTAAGGCCCAACCTGGTGCAGGCTCTGTGCAGGTAACTAGAACTGCTATGAACTCGAGTGCAATGGCCACGTTATATCCAGAAAACAGCATACCACAGCACTCTTCCCCATCCTTACATTCTTACATTGATCTTACATCCTTTCTGCCCCCTTCTGTTATGTGTCCTGAGACTTGAAGGGGGTAACATAGATAACCATTTAGGATGGAGCACTTAACATTCACTTATTCTCAGCACTTTGACCAGTTATAAGTTTTTGCGTTAACCACAGCCCACTGTGGTAACAAGCTTCTATGAGCAGGGGTAAAAGCAGCAATTATCTATGGATATAAACATGAGTATTTAGAAGGTGTCTTAACATCACAGTCATCCATCAAAACAACAGTAGTAGCTCCTCTTCTCCACAAGGCCTATGACCTTCCCAGACATGGGCTTTTGATCAGGTTTCCAGTATCAAGCATGAATTCTTTCTTGATGAGTTGTCCCCAAATCCAATCAGAAAACAGGTGGTTACCCCTGAAGAGTCATGGTACTGTTGTACAAGATGATGCATCTTGCCTGACAAGTTCATTGTATAGCAATCATTTAACAAAGGAAAGACATGAGTCTTGTCCGTAAGGCAAATGTGTAAAGGAAATAAAAGTTGAGCAGAGCAGGACTTCACCAGTGGATGAGGTAAGGTGTGTAGACACTGGGAAGGTGAAACCTTGCTGAACCCAACTGCTATTTCATTACCCCTGTCATTGGCAGCAAAGATTTCCAAATCTTAAACTTCAAAACTGGGTTAAGATGGGTGAAGAGGTCTTTTTCTGATGGACCACAATCGTAAATTCTGGCCATGGTAGGTTGAGATCATGGGCTAGGATTATTTAAAACATTTGCTTTAATTTGAACAATCTTAGGCATTTATACTAAATTAAATTAAGCAAAGTACCTGTCTTAGGAAAATTATGATTTCTGGGCATACAACTAAGAGAATCCTGTCAGGGTCTATAGAATCTTGGAAGAGTCTGTAAAATCAGGAATATTTTTATAGGATTATCATGTCACATTGACATAATGAGAGCAAGTTAAAATGGCTAGAACATAAATGTATATTTAATGCAAATTCTGAAACCCTATATAAAATATGGGAAAATTACTGGGTTTCCTATAATTGTGGGGGCTAATTGCAATTTAAAACTGCAGAAGTACTGCATGAACTAAACTAAAATGCCATCTAGGAGCTTTTTACCCAGGTTATGAGACCACAAATTACTCCCTTTTATAGCCTTCAATAAATGCTATGGTTCAAATGGGAAAGATGTTTTACAGTTATGCTGGCTATTAAAATATGAGCCTTTATTCATATCATGGGCCAAGCCTATTAAAATTATTCTTAAAAATATTGTTGTCAAAAGTTATAAATGAATATGGAAAAAATAATGTCAACTTGACTGAAGCCTGTTTCTAGAGTGATTTTTCTGTTCTCTGAAGTAAGGTCACATGTTTTCATTACTAAGTAGCTAGGAAGTTTGTTTAAATGGCATAGCATAGCCATGCATTTAATATACACTTTGGGACTGAAAGTGCTTATATTTTTGTTGTTTGTTTTTTAACTTGGTCTTAACTGCTTTCCATCTTGTTTGGTGACAGGGTCTGTCATGGTTCATGGCTCCACTTGTGAGTTTCCTGGAAATTCTCCTGTCTCTGCCTCCCTTCTTGCCATATGTGCACTGAAATTACAGAAGCCTGCCACAGGTTCCAGATGTTACATAATATTTCAAATTCAGGAACTCAGTGTTTAAAAAAAAAACACCTTTAATCCACTGAGCTATCCCCTTGGGACCTAAATGTACTTTTTTTATTTATTCATTTTCAAGCAGAGAGATACAGAGAAAGAGAGAGAGAGAGAGAGAGAGAGAGAGAGAGAGAGAGAGAGAGAACACGCACACCAGGGCCACCACCTTATGGGTCTGGCTTATGTGGGTGCTGGAGAATTGAACCCAGGGCCTTAGGCACTGGAGGCAAGTGCCTTAACTGCTGAGCCATCTCTCCAGCCCTGAACTTTTTGATTATTAAAAACATCATGGTTATCTTCCTTTATACCTTACTTCCCTTCTGTCTTCAATATGAGATTGTGAACATAGGCCCTGATGTCTTATATTGCTGTGGTCTATGTCTCTGTTTTCTGAGCCTGCTGTGCCCCACAGTGGGTGTTTTGCCATCGTATAAATGAGACCACCATTTGAGTTAGGCATTTACCATAGCCACCCTTAACTAATTCTCTACTTCTTCATGATCCTCTTCTGTACCCCAGGAAGCTGAGCAGTGACAAGTGTGTCACCTCGGCTTCCCGATTCTCTGGCTTGGACTTGATTTAGCTACTATAGATCATGAGCAGAAAACCAAATCACACAAGCAGGTGAAGTCCAAGAGCTGACTTCCCCTGGCTGACTTCTCTACCAAAGACCTTGTTTGCTTTTGGGCCTTGCTGTCTAATACTTTACTTTCTTTGGTTGATTGCCTGTTCCTTCCTTCAGCCTTTTCAAATTATCCCGTTACTCATTTGAGTGGGCTGTCTCTTCCCATCAGAGACATTGATTACTACAACTTCAAAGGTAGATCTACTAGACACATGACAGCACCAGGGAAAGTTCAGGCTGCTGTAACAAGATGCCTTAGGCTGGGTGAGTTATAAACAATAGAAATTTAGTGCTTATAACTCTGTATTTAAGGAGTCAAAGCAAGAATGTGTGTCTGCTTCCTAGACAGTGTAGCCTAGCTACACACTCATGTGGTTGATGGGTAAATGGGCAAAAAGTGCTAACACACCTCCTCAAAACTTTTAAGGACACCAATTCACGTCGTAAGTGTAAAGCACAGGACATAGTCGTCTCAAACACCCCACTTCTTTTTTAAAACAGAATATTTTTATTATATGTTTATTTTGGAGACAGAGAGAGAAAGAGAGAATGGGTGTGTCAGGCCTCTTGCTGCTGCCGCAAATGAACTCCAGATGTATGTGCACCTTTGTGCATCTGGCTTCACATGGGGACTTTGGAAATTGATTCTGGACTGACAGATTTTTTTTCAAGAAAGCACCTTTAACCACTGAGGTATCTCTTCAGCCCCAGGCTCTACTTCTTAATGCCGTCACGTTGGGGATTAGAATTCTATAGTACGTTTTGGAGTACACAAAATTTAAACCACAGCAAATCCCGACGATATGATATTTCTTTCTTTTGCCTATCACTTGATTTCTAGAGACTCAAAGATATATACGGCATAAGACTATCTAATTCTCAATTTAGCAAAGCAAAAAAAAAATACTACAGGAGAGGCATTAATTCTTCTTTAAAACATTCAGTAAAAAATGATGCAAGCCATAAGGCCAACATGTCTGCAGAGCACTTTACAGCTTACCAAATCCTCTCTCAGACGTCGTCTCTCTCATAAACCAAGTCTAGGAAATGATAAAAGAAAAACCAAATATTGGCTTTTTCACTTTGCCCCTTGAGTAAAGCGTTTTAAGTATTCCAAAAATAATGTGTGTATAGCTGTTTAGATGTATATAACACTAGATGTAAAGCACCTTAGTGGGAATTCAATAAGTGCTGGATCTTTGTTTAACTTTCAAAAGCAGCATCTAATTATGATTCAATGTTAAATGATATCTAAATTGTTGCTTGAATCTAAAATTTTAAACCAATATTTTGTGCAAAGATCTTGAAATATAGTTGGGGAGATGAAGTATACCGTACTCTATTCCTACTTGTTATTTAAAAATCATCCTAAAACTTGTGTCTTAAAAATTAAAAAAATTTTCATATTTATGAATTTCTGTGACTTCGGGATTTGGAAGCAGCTTTGCTGGACAGTTCTGGGTTAGAGGCTGTTTATCTTGGCTTGATTCTAGAGCTGCAATGTCCACTTCGGGGGGTTGATGATGCTGAATAGGTTAGTATCTGTGTGCATCCTCCATCACACATCATGAGTGTCTGTTAGACACGTCTCTGAAGAGGACATGTTGAAACTACAATGCATTTTCTGACTGACCTAGTCTGAAAGTCATAGACTCTCACTTCTGCCACTCTCTTAATCACAAAAACCAGCCTTCATTCAGTAGGAAATTTACTCACCAAAGTGCAGACACTGAGAGCCATCTTGTGTGCTATCTGACACATAGACATAAGAAACAAAGCAACAAGAGGTTCAGGGTTCCAAGTAAGGGTGACTGAGCAATGATGCTCAGAGCCCAAGGAGAAATCAAGAAGGCTCAGAAAAGGACTAGAGGGGGAGCAGTGAGAAATTTAGAAACTGAAGAAGCAAATGTTTGAGATTACCAGATGCTTCTTTGGAAAAGAGAGCAAAGCAAGGATGTTCACAAATGGTGGGTCTTTGACAATGACAGGTGTGGAGGTCTGTGACAATTAGTGAAAATCACATTCCTAAACAGAAGCAGGATATTTAAGGGTAAATAGGGGCCAAAATAGGATTTAGAATTTAATCCAAGGCGATAGAAAAGCACATGACTAATGAAATGAACACTGTAAAGGGATGAATCTTGTAAGGAGCCCCTGTTCTATTTGGATAGTTAGAAAGGCATTATAACTACTTATATCTGATATAAACCCTGCAGTTGTGGGTGATAACAGAGGTATTACAGCATTCAAGATGTCTTGGAAGAAGCAATAACAAATGTTTGTTGTGAACAGTCCCTCAGTAGAGCCAACATTGATTTTATGTCTTCAAACCCAAATAACCTAGAGAGTGAAGGTCAGGAAGGTGAGAAGCTATGTCTTTGGGGTCATAGCCAGAGGTAAGACAATAAGCTAGGCTTAGCCAAGTTGAGTGAGACAGAGAAATACATTTTTTTAAAAAAAGGATTCGCTACGGTTCTGGATTTATTGTCAGCACATCTTCCCATTTATATGTCTCCCCATCCACGTTGTTAATTTTGGAGAAAGATTCTGTGATCATACATTTCACAGGGCCTCAGTCAAGTTCCCAGTGATGCCACAATTTCAACTCAAGAGCCAGGTAGGACAAGAACCTAAAACACAAGGAAGGTGTGGGAAGGGAAGAAATGCAGAATCTTTATAACAGGAGCTCATGAGAGTCCAATAATTATTTCCATGTCCTTTATGGAAATGTGTTGATGGAATAATGAAAATTATTACAAAGGCCACACAAAATCACTGCTGAGACTTGACCAGTGGTTTATTTGCTAGCTATGGCTCTCTCTCTCTCTCTCTCTCTCTCTCTCTCTCTCTCTCTCTCTCTTTCTCTCTCTCTCTCTCTCTCATGTCTCAGGAGGACAGAAGAGTCCAGTTTTGCCTAGGAGGACAGCAACACTACTCAGGAAGCTGATTTTCAAACTGATATGTAGAAAAGTGCAAATCTGATGTTTTCTTTGGTATTCCTGCTGGCATAATGATTTGATTGATTTAAAGATGGAAACAATCATCCTTGAGACATTTTTGCTAAATATCTAATTATGCAAGGATCTAGGCCATAATGACTTGGAACAGTTCAAATACACCCCCAAGCAAATGGGATCAGCCTTATGGTATTCTTGCAGGTGGCAAACGTGATCATCAGAAGAAATCAGTTAAGTTTGGAGATGAAGAGAAATGGGATCTGAAAGCATTCAACATTTGTGAATACAGAATATTACACTGGCCAAAGCATTTTAAAATCATTCCATTACAAAATTTTCAGTTGTGAACAACAGTGTAATGAAACTCCCCCCATCTGCTACAATCAGCTACAAAAATTATTGACCCGCATACGCCAACATATCATATATATTGGTTTAGACTAATACACAAAGAGGGTAAAAATTATCTAGGAATAAACAATTATGCATGATGTTGGTCTTCAATCCCCATCTGTTGATTTCAACACTTTTGTTGTTTTCTCAAGAAGAAATATAACAAGGGCAGGAAATGTGTTATAGAAGCAGCTGATACAAGAGAAAAATCTTGCAATGCATGTGAGCACACATATGTTTAGATTATACATAGAAAAATGTAATTCAAAAATCAATATATGGTTGGATTGAAGTTACATATAAAAAACATGCATTTCTAGCAATTATTTTTGGTACAAGAGTCCTGATATGTCATAGGTATCTTATAAAAGCTTATCAAATCAAACACAAGTACAAGAATGGAGAAAAGACAGAGAGAGAGAGAGAGAGAGAGAGAGATTTTCATATATCCAGCCATGTCAACTCTGTCTGTAGATTAAAATAGAACTCATCATTCTTTTTTCCTGGATTCCTCAGCCACAACCTGTTCTTCAACCCTGATTGTGACTGTGACTTGTTAATTAGGTTGGAGTCTGCAAATATGGGAGTCATGTCCGATTTCTGCTTGCCCTCCTCACAGAAGCAAGAACCCTGCTCAGGACCTCATGGGAACTCAGAATACATTTGCTGAGATGCAACTAGTTGAAGGAGGCTTGGGTTGTTTTCATTTCTCATCCACACCATTGCCACTTTCAATAGGGAGAAACGTATAACTCCTGTCAGAATTGTCATGTTAAATAAATGAGCAGCCTGTTGTGCTTGTCACACTTATAGGGTGTGGGGAAATGTGTTTTTACAATAGGCACCCAGATGACAGGCTTTTCCTGGGTGTTGCTAAGGCAACAGAATAAGGAGGAGGCATCCGGGGTCCTCTGCTGGCTGCCTCTCCCGATAGGGATTTTGTGAGCACTGCCTTCCAAGTCAACCAATTGTGTCCACCTTAGAAGACATGAAGGAGCCTAGGGTAATTTAGAGATGGTGACGCATGCCACGGTTTGCTCTATATGTCTGCTGCGGTCAGCTGTCTCTTTGCTGCAGAAAAGAACCCAACCAAAGGCAGCTTGTGGGGGAATGGGCTTATTTTGGTTTACAGACTTGAGGGGAAGCTTCATGATAATAGGGAAAATGATGACATGAGCAGAGAGAGACATCACTTCCTGGCCAACATCAGGTGGACAACAGCAGCAGGAGAGTGTGCCAAACACCCCAAAAAAATTATAACACCCATAATCCCGCCCCAACAACACACCTCCAACAAGGTTCCAAAATTGTCATCAGCTGGGAATCTAACATTCACAACACATTCGTTTGTGGGGGACACCTGGGTCAAATCATCACAATGTCTTCTCAATTTTCTATTTTACTAAGGTTTATGAAATCAAGAGTAACCATGAAGAAAGAATAATGTGAGTGAGCATGATGTAATAAACACCAGGAAAAACCATCTTGCGCTTTGAAGGTCACCATACTGAATCAGCTGAAATAGAGTGAAGCTACTAAATCCAGAGAACGTCCAGAGGGAGATCTCAGAAGTCAAGGAGAAAATTTTGTTTAAAAAAAAAAAGAACGAAAGCCTTAGATGTCTGGCTGGGCTTCAAAGCATGATTCCTAATTAAGGAAAAAGAGCAAGCCAAATTATTTTTGAAAGCATTTGTGGGGGCCATTAAGGTTTTATGGCAACTTTATATAATGAGTTAATGTTTCATTATTGGGTTTGAAATGATCCATACCTTAGAAAGTGAAATTCAAAACATGAAGGTAAGCAGGGGCAAGGCAGATAAATTATACTCATAGGATCCTAATACGAAATAAATCAGAAATACCTCAAAGACATGTGGTTCATCTTCCAGCCCTAGCTTGAACCACTTCTGCAGACTCTCCACCAAGAACACCTTCAGCACTCAGGGGGCTCATGGAAACATTGTGTAAATGATAAAGTCCTGTGCAATGCTAAGGAACTCTGTCGAGATGAAATGCAATGAAGCTGACACTTCTTTAAGAATGCCCTTTCCTGGATTGAGATGAAATGCTTCTCTTGTAATTTTTATCCATTGGCCATAGCTATAAGAGCTTGGAGCCATAGAAACTAGTACACTTCCAAATGAAAAACTTCAGGGTACTCAATTGAATCATTCATACATATTTTTCTCTCCTGATCTCAGAAGCCTACAGTGGGAACACAGAGCTGGTAGGTTGCTTAGGCAGTTTCTCCCTTAAATTCCTCTCTAAATTCCCATTTCCCCCACTGCTCCAACCCCCAAAGATAGGACTATACAGGAGTACTCATGCTAACCAAACTTGACCTTGAAAGAACCCTGTTATTGTGACCAGATGATCCTCTTGAACAAGATCAAAACTAAATCCAGACTCACCTTGTCTGCTTTGTTCTCCACCTGTAACACAAGTCCATATCTTACAGAGCAGCTCTGTCTCCTCTGCTACCCCATCACGGCCACTCACAACCTTTTGTGTTTTTTTTTTTAGATGTGGCTGTGGCATGGGTCTCTGTACTTCCTCACCTCTGGATGCCTCAAATCCCCACATGGCTTTTTTTCTAGAAGTCTATCTCTCCTTGGCATGGGGTATGATGCCTCCTCTGGCCTGTGGCAGCAAAGGACGCCATAGCACTCACCATAGATTTTGTTTTGTTGTTGTGTTTTTTGTTTGTTGGGGTACTGTTAATTACTTTTAGCTTTCTCCTAATTCCTGCAGAGAACCATACTTTAAAACATTAAGAAGAGGGCTTACCATGTCTCTTTGGCCCTTTCTCTTTGAGGTTCAACACTAAGGCAGGGAGAATCCCATGCTAGTATCCTAATAGACAGTTATCACCATCACATATTTACCCTTCTCCATCCTTTATCCACAGGCTCGGTTTGGATGTGTGATGGGTAAGCTTGACTGTCAATTTCTAGGATTCATAACAATCATGCAAACACACCTCTGCACTCAGGGAGAGTCTGCGGGAGAATTTAAAGAGGCTTAACCAATATAGGAAGGTCCTGTGTGCAGCACCATCTTATGGGCAGGGATCTCTGACTGAGAAAAAAAGAGAGAGAAAGTGAGCTGAGCATCTCTCTCTGTCTCTCTCATGTCTCTCTCTCTCTGTCCCTCCTTTCTGAAGGAAGACTCAGTGTGACCAATCACTTCATATTCTTGCCACCTCCCACACCCTGAAGCTCTTCTTAAGACGTAAGCTAATATAAACCTTTCTCCGTTAATTTGCTTCTCGTCAGGTATTTGATCACAGCAATGACAAAAGTCAACTGATACAGATGCCAGAATTTTCTGGACAGCACTTTCCTCCTCAACCCCACTCCATGCTGTCATTTGTCCCCATGCACTTCCTTTCAGAATACCCGTTCCTTCCCTCTGTCTACACAACTGCCTTGACCCAGCTCTTCTGAGCCTCTTGTTTATTTTGTACCTCATTCTAGAAAGTTCCATCATGGCTTTCTATGATTTTGGAGGCTTACTTAAAAAAATTCACTTTCGCAAAGGTCCTCCCATAGCTCACTTTCCCTGCCCCCTCTCTTACCTTGACTCAGTTTCCCATTTGCTAAAGGGTTCTTTCCACTGTGTTGAAAGCATTGACTTCTGCCTTGACGCTCTTGGCCCTTCCTGATACCAGTGCTCAGGCACACAGAGGGCAGCGCTTTAGGGAGGAAACAGGAACATCAGGGAACTTCAGGCTCTGCCCTCATGGAGTTGCACTTTAATTTTTTTAGGACAGAACACATGAAAACAGTGAAAGAGATAACTATGTCCCAGTATTAGGTCTCACAATGTGCTTGTTTTCATCTGAGCCATAAAGTTGATTTCCACAAAATTGTGAGCAACTCTGAAATCTCTCCTCATCTGTGACATATTTCCTTCATATCCAGAGAAAGAATGTTTACTCTCCTCAAGGTTGGACATTTAGGTCAAGAATTGTACTTGCTTCAACTTTCCGCCACTAACATCGAATTTCCTTCCTTAAAAAGCATTTTTTTAAATTAATTTAACTCATCTCAAAGTCATTTTACTTCTACCTGCTATTTAGTTGCAGAATTGTTGAGGAAAGAATTGGGTTCTTGTCATCTTTTCTTTTGACATACAGCCTTATTAGGTGTTCAGGCTTTGTGGTGATGTAAATTATGGCAATTGACAATAATGACACCCTCGTTTGTGTTTCACTTCCCACAGTACCATCGTCTACTGGATCCTAAAAATGTACCTTGTGATGCATAGAATACTGTGTTCCTGACTAATAGCTCCTCTCCTCCCAGGAGCTCCTGCACAGAGGCTTCATGGAGAGCTCCCTTCCTGCCCATGGCCTGCTGCTGAGGTCATCCCACAGGCTTCGAAATTCTTTCCCTAGTGTGTCTCTGACTACCAGCTGTGTAGCTAATGATCTCATTCCTGGTCTGTATTTTTTCTGTTGTTTTCTTTTTAATTCAGAATCTCACCCTGCAGTTCAGGCTCCTGCCGTGGCCTCTTCAGTGCTGGGAAGGTAAGCATGAGCATCATCCTGGCCTGCTTCCCGTTCTTCTTCACCTCTAGAGCCTGCCTTCCACCTGAACAGTGTGTGAGTGCATCTTGCCTTTTCCTCAGCAGCTGGACATTTCCACCTTCCTCTTGCAGCGTGGTCTCCTGAACTGTGTCACTCAGGAAGGGAGGCCATCAGGGCAGTGGGCAGCAAAAGGAGGACCCGCGAGGCCCTGAGTCATGAAGTCCTGTAGGAGGTAACAGTTTCCAGGAGCCTGCACATCATTTTGAAAGCAGCAAATTTTTTAATGTTTTTTTAAATGTGAATTTGGATGGGGGAGGAGCTGGAGAGATGACTCAGCAGTTAAGGCGCTCGCCTGCAAAGCCTAATGGCCTGGGTTCAAATCCCCAGTACCCACAGAATGTACCCACAAAGTGATGCATGCATCTGGAGTTTGTTTGCAGTGGCTACAGGGCCTGACACCCAGTCTCTCTTTCTTTTTTCTCTCTCTTTCCTTGCACATAAGTAAAATATCTTTTAAAGTTGCAAATGTGAATTTGGTGTCAGTACAAATATCAAATAAATTTTCTGATGCCTGTGATATTAAATGTGGAACTTATGGAACTATGTGAGGTGGTGGCTGGACCTCACAGCTTGAAGCTTTCTTTCACCACGCTTTTCCTTAGGAGAACTTCACCATGGCTACTATAGCTTTTCTTTTATGTAAGATCATACATGTATAATTTCCAGTCATTCCGACTAGTCAGACATGTGACATATTGAGCATCAAAGGTGTCACTGACCTGAACAGGTAAAAACAAGAATGACAGAGGTCCTAGAGAGAGACACTAATGGCAGGACATGGCACACCACTGAAAGTTACCTCAACAGGAACACTTTAAAACATGGCATGCTTTCAGTCTAGACAGGAATATTTACATTCTCTATGAGTGACTCCATATTCCCTGAGAGAAAAGGCTTTTGAATGCTTTTACCTCTAAGATATATTTCTATATTATTACACTATAGATGATTTGTTACAAAATAGGCAAACAGTAAAATTCCACGTGTGATTTATTTTATAGGTTTCTAACAAATATAAATTGAATTCTTTACTTTTTTATTGTCACTGTATTCCCAGAGTGAGCGGGTCTTGTGCAAAGAAAGGAAAGACAATTTCAGAGATCTATAAAAAGTTCCTTCAGGAGGATGCTCAGAGGGCAGAGAGCAAACTTCCATCTGCTGAGGAGTGAGGGCTCTCTCTCCCTGCAGTGGTTGGAATCTCTCTGGACCCTGAGCAAGCTTGGCACTGGCTAAGGCGACTTTAAGACCATAGACCACGCTGGTGTTTCTGATGAAGCTCCCCAAGCCTCTGAGAGTGGGTTGCTTCTTAGAGTCCAGATAAGGGTTCCCAGAGCCTTAAGCTGCTCCTGGCCCATTTCAATATGGCTCTCTCCTCAGCTGGCTTCTGCTTAGCTTTCCAAGCTCCTGTTACTATTCTATAGTCCCAAATCCTGAAAAAGTCTATAAAACTGTTTTGCTCTGCTTCACAAAGAAAAAAAAATACACATTTTTGCACCTCATGCCATGCAATACGGATCTAAATATTGGTAGACTCACAAACGCCCTGACCTTTTAGCATTTCAGGAACTTGGCAGGACACTTTTCTTTAATTTTAAAGCTTTAAAAAATGGACTACTAAGTTAGTGAGGCTCAGGGGCTAAAATTCTCTTCAGAAATGCATTTTTTCATAGCATAGCATATATTAATATATGCAGGTAAAAAAAAAAACCCTTCCAGAAACTTTAAGATGGATTTTTCTAGCTAGGTCTCCAAGATAATTTGATTCCAAGTACAACTCAAGGCAGTGCCTTATTAATTCTCATCATTCAATTTTATATTCCTGTTTTTCAGATATTTTCTTACAACTCAGGAGGTGAATTTTTCTCAGGGTCACATTGCTCTTGTGCTGGCTGCTTTGTCCCATCCCCCCTCAGCCAAAGTCAGCTTCACCTAGACTCCAGGTCACCTCTCCATGGTCACACCTCCTGTGGCTACCCTGGGCTACCTTCCTACACACTGAAAGAGGGGTCATTTGATATGGTCACTTCTAATCATAAACTCTCTCTGAACAAGCCCCACCTTGGCTAAATTGAGATTAATACCAAAATTGTGAGCTTTTCCAATTCCTGGCCTACTTCTTCCTGGACCCCAGAATCAACATGGAGATTACATTCTCACTAGAGCTACCTGAACCCTCAGCCCACAATCATTCTCTACTCTTACTTGACTCCAACCTCACAATTTCAGTTTCAACTCTGCATCTCCTCCTGGGGGAAGAAGATCAGAACTTGGAAAAAAA
>PVHP010033164.1:0-19820 GCA_004024765.1 Zapus hudsonius | reverse complement strand
TCGTGGAGAGGAAGGAAGAAGTCATCCATTATTTGGTAAATAGAAACATGCTTTCAGCTTTGCCTAGGGCAAATCCTCCAGGTCCTGGTTGGAAGGAATGTCCTTCCCAGTACCTCCTGGGCTCCAGTGCTAATTACATTTGAAGAATTAAGAACTGCCAGGGATGGTGAGATGAAGTTGTCACTAGAGATTTATCTAGCACCGAATTCTTGGGGAGGATATTAAATCTTATAATTCACTGAAATAATTACATTAGGTGCACATAATTTCTCTTGGTTTTATAGCATAAGGTTTCCAAAAAGACATACCTAATCCATGGACTAAAGTACGCAATTTATTGTTTGAAGCTGGAAAAATTCTGCTTTGTACGTGTATTAGGAGAGTTCACTTATTTTAAAATAGCATTTAGCCTGTTCTTGCAAAGCCATATAACCTATAATTGAAAGCCTTCTACAAATAGCCTGTAAGTCATTTCCACATTATTTAAGCATCACTTTATTTATTTAGCAAATGACTCCTATTTCTTCTCTTTACAGCCTAGCAATGTGCTTTCTGTGAACATAACGCCCATTAAGAAGACAAAAAGGACAGTTTTTCATTCCATTCAGACAGCAATCATACAAAATTCATAGTAAACGACCATTTTTTGTAAACGGGCTTTATGTCTTCCCATGATATGATTAAAGGGTCATGTAAATTCTACAGTGAGATGTTAGACCTGCTTCGAAAAGACTGGCAAAAGAATTCTGGAACATTCCACTGGTAAGAGAAAATAGGACCTGACAGATTAGAGCGCTCAGGGCTGGACCCACCTGCCCCAAACCGCCCTTCATCAAACGGATTCATGCTTTCTCACCCTTGGAAAGGACAGGCTGCTACTACCCGTGACAGTAACCAAAGAGCTTTCTTGAGGGTGACCGGCATTCGTAGGGGAAAAGTGGGAAATGTTTATTTTCCCTGTCACCATACTGAGAGAAAGAACTTTGCCTGGCGGCTTATCTTAAAATAGCTTCATTAACACAAAGAAACAAGTTGAAAAATAACAACATAATAAATGTAGTTCAAATACCTAAAAAAGCAAGGCAGCTGGCCCAAATGCCTGCGTTCTTGTTAAACGGAGTTAATTTGTAATTTAGACTTTTTTGAATAAGCATTAGGACAGGTGGAATAAAACTTAAAGAAAACTCTGGGTTACTATTCTCTTACGTTGTCTATTAGAGCGTTTCAAAACTTTTCACATTATTAGTGCGCTATAAATGATGTAACATTAAGTGCATGCGTTTTAATGATTTTACTTGAGTTTATTTGAGAGAGAGATTGAGATATAGTAAGAATGGGCAAGTGAGGCCACCACAAACTCCAGACACATGCTCCACTTTGTGCATCTAGTTTTATTGGGCCTGTCAGGCTTTGCAAGCAAGGACCCGTAACCACTGAGCCATCTCTCCATCCCAAGGCAAGGAGTTTAATAGGTATTCCAGGATCCGATTTTAACTACTAGTTTACTGAGCTCGTATTAGGTATGTGTAAAATTTTGTCAAATGATTTTCTGTGTCTCTTGAGATGATTCGATGTTTTATTGATTAAATTCTTAATATTATAATTACATTGACCAATTATTGAATGACGGCCCATCTATACATTTCTGGAATAATTACATTTATTAAATTTCTTGAAATTACCATTTTTATATAATTTTGGAACTACTTTGTTAATATTCTGTTAAAGATCCATATGGTCGTTGCTCATACGGAATATTTTAATTGTTTTCCTTAGTAGATTTTTGCTGGATTTATTTTTATGATAATATAGATTCCTAAACTAAATTTGGAATATTCTAGGCTATGTATGTAGAATGGGTTGGCATGAAAACTGGTATTGTTTTTACATTGATGATTTAATAGAAATTCTAATGATGCCATCTGAAACTTGAAATTTTTTGAGGAGAGATTTTTGTTATGAATTCAATTCCGTTAATAGGTACAGTGTTATTCAGATTTGAGGTCACATATTTACATATTCTTGGATGAGTTTAGAAATTAATTCCTCTCAAGAAATTTGCCCATGTTTACTTCAACTTATTGGTGATCATCATTTGGCGTGTTCTGTTATTATCATGTTTTATTTACAGGTTCTGCAGTGATAAGCCTTCTTCTCTTCTGGGGCTGCTTAGTTTTTACGTTCATTGTGGTAAATGATTTCAAACTTACTGATTTTCTTTCCTGTTTACTCCTTACTTAAAATCCACTTTACATTTGTGTTCCCCTTATGTCTACCCACTTCAGATTTCTAGACAGTGTCTCACTCTTTAGCCCAGGCTAGCCTGAAAGTCACTCTTTAGCCCAGGATGGCCTGGAAAGCTTGATCTTTTGCCTTAGTCATGTGATTACACATTGGGGTCCTTCCCTGAATTTTTATGGTCATCTTGTTCCATTAGGAGTCAATAAGAATATTTTAATTATCTTGTGTTTTTAAGACTTTTGGTTTATTTGTTTAATTTCAACATATATTTTTTGGATTTTCTAATTGAATTCTGAATAGATTCCATTGTAAGGAGATAATGCACTATATGTGATTACAAACTTTATATTTACTGATACTTTTCTATTCGATCATTTAATCGTTTGTGAATGTTCCTTCTGCTCTTGCCAATAACGTCATTGCTGCACGGCTTTACGTAGCATTGTTTGAGCAAAGTAAACAAATTTGGTAATAATGTTGGGCTCTTACTAATTTTTGTCCCTGTTCCTGAGATCAGAAGGTTGAACTACTAAAGTCAACTTGTGAGTATGTAAATTCTCCTTTTGTCTTTTTGTTTCTATACATTTCATTGTATGCTTTTAAAATATAGTTTTTGAAATCTCTTTATTAGGTTCAAGTTTTCCTCCGAGGTCTGAGATGTAAAGCAGATGTGAAATATCTACCTTTAAAGTCCTTATCTGTCAGAGCCATTACCTCTAATAGTCCCGTCAGGTTTTATGGACTGCCAGGCCCATGTTCTGAGGAAGCAGTTTTCCTGCCTTTATCCCTGCCTGCTCGGATTGGAATAGATCCCCATATTATGGCATTTGCAGTTAACAGATAAGCTTGGGCCGGTCCGCTGAGCTGGAGGAGGCCTTATTCTGAAGCTAGTTTTGCTATGAAAGCCAGACCCTGGGATGACGTTAATTAAGCCAGTTTAATTTGTTTGGTGTTTGGTTCACTTTGGTCAGAATGACACATATGAATTATTCTCACTATTTACCCGGGAACCCTCAGGCCGCTGGTATTCCTTCTGTGGTGGTCATCTTTGCCTGTGCTGTGAGGAAGAGACTTAGAGGAGGGAAGATTATTGGGGGGTCACATTTTGAAGAGGGGTGGGCCACGGAAGGCATGACAGAGGTTCATGGTGATGCAAGTGACCCCTCACTCACATGTGGGCAGAGCAGGAAGGTGACTGTTTCTCTCATTCACTTCGTCCTGTCACACTGTTCTTGGCAGTGGGTTAGCTTCTAGCAAATTCTTTCCTAAGCTGACTTCTGGCAAGAATGGATCTGTGTGGTGTCGGGATGGAGTGACATTTGCTGCCACAGGACAGCCTTGAAGGCCACAACTGAAGGCACCACCACCAGCGCCCAGTGGGTAGGGCCAGAGATGTTGGGAAATTTTATGATGCACGGGCTGCATTTTTTTTCTAAAGGGTTACCTGGTCCCCTGTTTCAACTACACCCAGGTTGAGAAACATAGACCAATCCAGGGCAGTAGACCTACAGGAATCTTCAAAAGAGCCCATACGGGCCTGGAGAAATCAGCACTTTCTGGGTCCCTGGGGTTTATAGTCCCGGGAAAGGAGATCTGTGGTTCTCAGCACTTCTCAGATGGCAGATGAATGCAGATCGCCGACCCCCATGTCCCCATTCTCTGCCTGGACTCTCGCTATCTCCTACTGAAGCCAGCAGCTTGGCACTGATCTGTCATACAGATGTCACGGGGAGGCTGGGCCCCAGCCAACGGAGAGGAGCGGTCCAAATGAACGGAATGTGATGAGACCATGGGAGCAGATGAAACCATCTAGGAAGAGTCCCTCGCCCTTCGGACCTGCAGACCCGAACTCATGGGATACGTAGACAGCTACAATGAAGTCACACTGGACTAGAGTAGGTCCCTGAGAAACAATGGCTAATAAATAGCCCAGTGAAAGAGTGCCATTAGCATAGGCAAGCATGGCCATCCGTAGGAAATGAAGTTGGGGGTATAATTCCTTCAAACAAGGGATGTCAATGATTATCAGCCAACCTGGAAACTTGGGGTTCACTAGCATGGAATGATTTGCTTTTACAGCCCTCAGAAGAAACCAACCTGATATATAAAACCTTGAGATTGTAATTCTGGCCTCCGGAACTATGAGTCAATCAGCTTGTTGTGTAAGCTACCCAGTCTGTGGTGCTTAAATGTGACTCTTATGAATATACAGCAGCGGGAATTCTACGTTTACATGGGAATGATTCCTTGCTCTGTCTTCATTGCTGCCATCGGAGATTATGGGAAGAAAAGAGTAGCTATAGAGGGCTGAAGAGATGGCTTAGCGGTTAAGGCATTTGCCTGCAATGTGGAAGGACCAGAGTTCGATTCCCCAGTGCCCATATGCAGCCAGATGCACAAGAGGGCGCATGTGTCTGGAGTTCATTTGCAATGGCTGGAGGCCCTGGTGGTGCCCATTCTCTCTCTCTCTCTCTCTCTCTCTCTCTCTCTCTCTCTCTGTCTGTCTCATAAATAAAATGTTTTAAAAAAGAGTAGCTATAGAGAATAACTCTAATAAAAATTAAAATTGATGCTCCATTTATTATACACATACTTAATGGATTATATTCTTTGTTTCTCAGAGTTCGCTAAAGCATTGGATTCTATTGCTGTCTCGTTCATGGCCGGGAATGGAAGGTCTCTGGAGAAGGTTCGGTAACTTAGCCAGCGAGCAGTGCTGTGAGCCTGTAAACTCTGCCACATGGCCTTTGCAAAGGAGCATGGCGAACTACACGATCCCTCGCTTGCATGGGGCCCTCGGTGGGGATGAGTTTCCCTAGGGTCGCTGGCACCAAGGTCTGATGTCTTGCCTTTCGCTGTCGAGCACCTGCCCAACATTCAAGCCCACGGTGGTTTTCGTCACAATTCTCTATTGGTTCTCAGAACGCAGGGTCTACTTTCTGAGCCTCACTGGAACTCTCTAGACTGTTACTTAGAAGGCAGAGATCCACCTGACTCAGATCCCACGCGTGACGCCAAGGCTCAGAACAAGAAATAGACATTGAAAAGAGCTAAGGAGGAGAATGGCGGAGAGGTTCCCTTCTCACTGCAGTAAAACACTTGACAGAAATGAGGAGAGGGAGCATCTCTTAGGAAGCTACAGGCGTCCATTATGAAGAGGAGGCCATGGCCGTGGGTGTCTGAGGCTGTTGGTCCCATTGTGTTTGTGTTCAGAGCAAAGGATGCTGACGGTCTGCTCACTTCCTCACTTTGGTGAGGTCGACAGCCCGAGTTATGGGCATCTGCCTTCAGGGTCACCCTTCCTGCCTCCACCAACCCAGCCCGGAGGCTCTCTCACAGAGAGGCTGTGTCCTAGGTGATAGTCATTGCTAACCAGCACAGGAGGGTCTGGCTGCCTTTGGTTCCACGCCACAGTCATGCTGAGTCCTAGTGAATGGCTTCTCTACTGGCTGGACAGGGTGAGTTAGGACAGCTGGTTTATATCTTTAGTGTCAGCTAATTCTGTCTTTGGAATCCACTCAACCTTTCCAAATAATGAGATGGAGTCACACGGGTTTGGGGGAGACGGTTGGCTCAGTGGAGAACTCTCTATGATTAGATAGATACTTTTAGATATTAGGTACTTTTTTCTCAACACACACACACACAACCAATTTTCTTTAGGGATGCATAAGTTTGCAAGCACTGAATTCTGGTCATCTCGTTAAAACACAATCGGTGGTTATGAGTAGGCTGACCACACCTCCCAGTAGGAGTGAGCAGCGAACCAAGAGAGGAGCACTTGTGTAATGGAGGAGCCTGGGCCTGGGGGAGACAATCAAGAGCTTTCAATTCGGCCAATTTTCCACTTAGTGAGGGGGTCCCCCTGTCTGGAACTTGGGATTCAGGGTGAAAGGCACCGGACCCATACTCTTAGGCTCCCAAGACAAGATGCATTATGGGACCAATTGATAGGGAGGCTACTAAAAATCGAATCCTGGTAATCTAAAATTGTGTATATTTGTTAACCTACACTGATCTCACTCTCCAATGGAGATTGTGCTTTGCTAGGCAGAATTTTTTTTACATGATTGAATTCTGATGAAAATCATTGGCAATTAATAAACAAAGGCATTGCTTTCTATTAGGCAAATCCCAGTCACCTAGAAAATGCAACATTTTAAAATCATAACAAAAAATAAATAAATAAATAAATTCCCAGAGCTCCTATCCACATTTAAAGCGAAGTTCAAACGCTTCCATTTACCCAGGAGGCAAAGACAGGAAGATGGTCAGGATCGGATGCATAATGAAATGATTGTTAAAACAAAACAAAATTAAACGTGATCACTTACTAGACTAGTTGCTTTTCTCATCGAGCCACAAAACGCCTGACAAGAAGCAGGTTCAGGGAAGCCGAGTTGATCTTAGCTCAGTTCTACAGGGAGGACGGGTGCCTGGGGCTGTGTCCTCTGTGCCAGTGCTTGGAGCTGGTCCCATCCATGTGGCAGACAGGAAACAGAGAGGACAACTTGGCTGAAACCTCGGGCCCAGAAGCCAGCTCCCAACGCCTCCCTGCTTTCTCGCCCTCCCAAAACAGCGCCAGCAGAAGTGCCCACGTGTGCAAATGCATATGGCTGTCGAGGATAGTTCCCATTCGAACAGTAACACCAAGCACGGTGGAGAGGGGGACTTCTGGGGTTCTATGGTCCAGGAGGGCGACTCCACCTCCAACAGTCAGCAATCCATTTCAAAATCTCAAGAGATGAGTTGATGATTTCAAACATGCAGAAATGATAGTATCAAAAACTCCGGAAATCCCAGTTTCCTTGCTTGATCACGACTTATTGTCTACATACATAAATCACAGTACTGTATCCCATAAAAATGTACAAAGGTTATATACCAATTTAAAATATGTTATCAACCCAGGGTTTGTTGTCAGTTTCTTCTTAGCAGTTGATTTCCACGAAGAGACATGTTTACTCTAAATTGAAATCAGCAAGGGCAGGTTTTTCGCCAGAAATGTGTAATTTTCTGAAAAATTCTTTGGAGTCATATCTGTTCTAAAGTATTGTGCTACTTCCGGGCACAACTTCAATGAAACTGGTTTCTAACAGCGTTTCACACCACAAAGGGGAAGAGGTCCGGTTCATCTAGGTAGGGTTCCTGATCTAATATCCGATGACTCAAAAGATCGACATTCGAGTGAAAACTGAGCCTGTGCCGTGACTAGGAAGTCGGCTGAAGTCGAGAGATGACTGGCCGCAGGGTTCCCAGCTCCATGGGCTGCTGGTCAGAGATGTACATTTCCTCAGATAGATCAATAGGCTCAGGAGGGCCTTGCTGATGAAATGGCAGATGCCCAAGCCTGTCTCACTGAAACTGTCACCTGCCAGGCCCATTTAATCAGTGAGGAATAAAGAGAATATAATGTACTCATAAGAATATTTGAGGAGACTACTTGAGATTTTTCTAGTCTCATAAAGTAAGCAAAAATCCCTGTTAAAAGCAAATACTGGAGTCTAGTCAACTGTATTTTTTATCCCTTTCTGATAGGACGCAATCCTCATCGGACTTCTAAGGTGCACCAGTGAAGGAAAATGTGGTTATAGTTTTGTATTAGTCAGGGTTCTCTAGAGGAAACAGAGTTGAGAGAATGGATTATGGTAAAAGGGAATTTATTGGGGTAGCTTACGACAGTCCCACAATAGCAGTCTGCAGGCCCACAGGTGAAGGAACCAGTAGCTGTTCAGTCCACGTGACTGGAGGCCTCAGCAGCCCCAATCCAGCCCAGAAGGCCTCGTGGCTCCCTGGGGAGCGGCTGCTCTTCAGTCCATGATGTGAGGCCGAGGAAACTGGGTTCTGATGTCCAGGAAGGGTGGGAGAGCAGGATGCGAGGGCAAGTCTCGAACCAGCACCAGCAGCCAGGGGAGGAAGGAAGAAGAAGGAAGCTTTCCTTCCCCCCAAGCTTTCTTGTATCCAGTCTCTTCTGGAAGGCCCACCCACTTGGGGGAAGGGCAACTCAAAAGGAGGAACCTCCTCCTTTTGTCAATCCTTTCTGCAGACAAGCTCAGAGACCTGCCCAAGATTACTGTAGATTATTAAACAAGGCAAGTTGACAATAACTTAACCATCACAAGTTTCACTTGGAAAAGGAAGAAAAGGGTAGAAATATAAGCCATGAAGTCTAAACCTGACTAATATTTAAAATCTCTTGGGCTGGAGAGATGGCTCAGTACTTAAAGCCTGATTGACCGGGTTCGATCCCCCCAGTGTCCACATAAAGTCAGACGCAGAAAGTGGCCCATGTGTTGGGGCATCATTTCTGATGTGCCCATTCTCATTCTACCTCTCTTTCTCTCTCTCCCCTGTGCTTAAAAAAAAACTTCCTAGGATCTAAAAGAGACAGAAAGGACTTAGCTTATGTTTAAAAAAAAGCCTGTAAGACATTTTCAATTGTTTCCAACTGATGTGCTTGACTCAGTTTTGTTTGACTGCATATGTGATATCAGATTGGTGTGGCCAAGAATCTAAATGCCTGCTATTCTACAAGTATCACCAACCAGGCCCAGAACACCAGGGACTTGTCGATTTCCCTCCTAAGAACCTACCAGAACTGCCATCACAACGGACCTTTCCAGGAATCCAAGCTTTGCAGGGTAAGAGTGGACTGAGGTTTCATGGTCAGGCGCTGTCATCGGACACCCCTGCTCACGGCTCCCCTGCCTTGTTCCCTGAATGCTTCATTCATGATCAATGCAGTCTCTCGTAGGCTCATTCTCTTTGTTTTGACTAAAACCAGTAAGACCCCTCCCCAGAGGACCTTAAAATAAATACTGCTTGCTCTATTTCCCACACTCCATAGGACAAGCCGTTAAGTGACACTTTGTCACCCATTACTGTTCAGAAACAATTTCATTTCCTTCCCATTACTTTCCTGCCAAAACTCAGGATGTTCAGCTTTCCTTTCGCACTACACTCTCCCGAGTTACTGCTTTCTGGGTTTTCTGGCCCTGGCCTCATTCCCTCACACTCCTCTCTGCCTCTCCAACTTCCAGACTCCTAATATCTTGACAGGTGCTGTGCCTGGTCGGTTCCTTATCTGCTGCGCACACAGAGACTGTGATCTCTAACACCAGGACTCTCCACTGTTGTTTTTAATAAAAGAAGAAAGGAGCTGATCCTGGAGTCTGGATGCTGGCTGCTGGAGGGTTGGGAGCTTGTCTGGCCGGCTGCTGGCATCGGCTGGCCGGTGCCCTTGGAGGCACCCGGGGAGGTCGGCCCTGGGTTACAGCTCTGTAAGCGGCTGTGGCGTTCTGCTGATGGCGGTGGCGGGCATGGAGGGGACCGTGGGGAGGGAGGGAGCACACCACACCTGGCTCATCTTTGTTTTTGTCTGTAGAATGATTATTTTATAGATGATTATTTTGTAGATTATTTATAGATGCATTTCAGTTCTATTTATCAATATATCTGTAGTACACATAACATATGATAGGCATTTATCTTTATTTTTTTATTTTTTATTGTTATTATTTGTATTGATAGCTTCCATAATCATAGATTATAAGCCATTATGATTCCCTCCTCACACACCCCCACATCTCTTCCCCCTCTCAATTGGCACTTATCTTTAGACTAAATGGAAAAATAGACTTCCAACGCTTTGAGAAAATACAATTCCACATGCATGGTGGGTGATTAGCCAATTTGTTATAGACATATCTATCAAGTGCCTTGTGACAGAGGTCATGTCTTATACTATCAGACGAGGTTGTGGGGGCCGAGAATGACCACAGGGTCCAAAGTGTGTCCAGCTAGGCAATGTTCACTTCTGCAGAAAGGTGCACACAAGCACATCCGGTGGGAGCTCTTCTGGGGTTTTACTCTTTAACGCTAAGTAGTGAGGGTCCTGTGCTTCACTCTGATTGGCCAGAGCTCAGCCTCATAATCTTACATGATTGGCTAAAGTATAACAGTGACGTCTAGGGGAAATCTAAGGAAAGAGATAGGGGCTTTGTACCAACTGTAGAAGCTTTGGTTTAAAGGATTTTTGGCTCTTTTAGTCTCTTGAGGATGGTGACTCAGATACTGGGGTTTCACATAGCATGGTGTCCTTCCAGAATTGAGTTTCTCTACCTTTTTGACATTTAAACAGAAAAAAAGCATCTCTCTTGCTTTGTCTCTCTTATATTTCTTAAAAATACTAGTCCCATTTCATAAAACAAATGTGCCACCGTTACATGACTGTTGAGACATGATTTCAAATTCTGGTTTTTTTAAATTTGTTTTTTATTGTCCATAATGAGTAACAATATTTACTGAGCAAACAATGAGTTGTTATCCCCAATTCCCCACTGCCCTCCCCTCTCCAATCCGCTGGATAACCTCCTCCATGGGTCGTCTGGATCAGTCCTTGTGACATGAGACCATGGATAGCCTAGTATTCAGCCAGGTTCTCCTGGCCATGCCTCTGGATAATCTCCCCCACCACAGCTCTCACAATCTTTCAAATTCTAAATTCTATTTCTAAAATTATTACTTATGTCTCCTTCCTTTTTTGATTTTCTTTCTCAACACCTTTTGTTGTGTGGCACAGCTTTTAGTTCTTAAGTTAACCCTCTAGTTCTTGAACCAAAGACCCAGTGTAAGAGTCCATATTTGGCCTGGGTATTCCTTTAGGACATAATTCACCCACTTGCCACAGACGCTCACAATGTTCCAGAATTTCATATCAGCTCTGCCTCATATAAGCATAAATAACACAACTGCATAATATATCCTCATCTATACATATTAGCTATTTTCTGACTTGCTTTTGCTGTGAAGCTTCAAAGAATTAAATTTATAGCACAGGTCAATAGTACAATCATAGAACAATCTCATTAATTAGTTATAATGGTGGACATCATTGTTTTCCCCTCTAAGGATTTTCTTCAATAAAGTTCCCTGATGGAGTTTCACTTGTTATTGGCATTTGTAACAGATCAGGGTGTGATAAGTCTACAAAGCACAGATATTAATTTGGAAGAGGTGATGACAGTACAGCTTATGGAAAAAAATGGAAAAATGACCTTGAAAGCACTATTGATTTCTGACTGAAGAATGTATAAGAGCTTAAATTCATGCAATAAAATATGAAGAGAAGAAATCATCATTTTATATGCACACATAGTTAACATTGCTAATTGAATGTAGAAATTCAATTGACATGATATATTCAAGGGCTTGGGGAATACAGTCCATGAAATAAGTATATGCTACTGGCAGAGAATTGTTGTTGCTTAGTAACATTAAGGATATTTAGGAAATTATCTGTTATGAGCAGAGGCCACAGTTGACAGATGGCACGTGCCTTTTCAGGAGATATGACATAGATAACATAGAGATCAATGGCATCGAGCTCATAAGCAGACAGTAGTGTGATATATGGAAAAATAGATGGAGAATAATAGCGCCTGCTATGAGGAATGACCCTTAGAGAAATTGCCCAGAGCGTGAGGACCACGCATGCGACAACGTGACTGGTAGGAAGTCAACTTGGGAGCTTACGATGATCTCAAAGGCCAGTTCGTTTACTGGCCTTCAGGAGAGATCTTGCTCCTCATTCTTACACTTTTAACTCTCATATTTTGTTGTGGAGATTCCTCTACACAGAGGAAAGATGACCTACTGATGGTGTGTGTTTTCTTTGAATGTTTAAGATGGAGCTACAAGGCTATGACATTCCAAGTCAGTGGAATAAATCTTTTTTTTTTTCTGGCAGATCTGATAAATGCTTTATTTTCTTGTGCTAATGTTCTTGATCTGACTCATTTTAGTGAAACAGATTAACATTAATTCCACATTGCAAAGACTTTTTTCATTTTTTAAATTCTTTTTGATTGTTTTTCTTTTTTTTTTAATTAAGAAGAAACTGTGAATGGACAAACCATTAGTTGGCATGATCATTTCTCTTCCCCCTGTCCCCTTCCACTGAGGGCTCTCCTCGGTGAGATTGCTGGTAACCACCATGGGGTTGTTTTAACCTAAACATCTTAACATCTTATGTAGCTTTAGAAATTAGTTCCAAATTAACACAAATCAGAAATTACATGAAGTCAAATTAATAATTTTTAACTTGTTAAAGCTGTTTGTGTAACATTACATTGTGTGTCATTTAACAAAAGTGAAAAAGCAAATCTATGAAACTGTGTTCGGAGCTATTTTAGATTTTCTTAAGTTGACGTAGAGAATTTTATGTCTCATTCTGACGTCTCCAAACACAATTTGTTTTAGAATTGTTGAAAATAAGATGAACTACAAAAGGGTCAGTTTCTGTTTAATTTAGGGTATTTTAAGTTCCTAAGGAAACAGAACACAGAAATGAAAAGCAGATGCTACTCCGTTCTGGAAGACCTGAAAAGGCTTAATCCCCTGCAAAGTAACATTACTTGCCTCAAACTTTTATTTGTCAGCTTTTTATTTTATTTTGTAAAGTGAGGCCTGGCAGCTCTGCTGCCCCTTGTAGAAGCGAATCTGTGTCATCTCAGCGCCCTAACCCATCGGTCGCCCAACTCGATCATGTCAAACAGGCAGCCTTCCACAGCTGCACCGCCAAGAACTGTGCATTTTCCTACAAGAAAACGGGCCAGTTGTTGTATCTGGAAACGTACCATGTAAACCTGAAGCCTACTGTATTGCTGAATTCATGTTGGAGGTGGTAAAATTACCAAAATTGAAATATAATATTCTTAGCCTTAAGTCATTGCCTTTAGGAAATGGGGGAAGAGAGCAGTCGTCTAATAAACCCTTGGCATTCTGAATTCTGCAGTAATTGTGAATAATGCACATTGATAATAATACTGAATAATTCTTGTAGTTTTCCTGGGACAATGAGGTATAATATGCTTCTGGGTCTAAATTGTACCCTGGAGAGGCAATCAGAGGGATTTTTTCTTGTCCTGTCACAGAGACATTATTTCACGTTTAGAGACACTTAAAACCACGGCTGTTTCTATAGGGAGCCTGGCTGGGGGGGGGGTGATGCTCAGGCAGCAGCGGGTCTGGATGTGCACATGGAACCAGTTCTGCTCTGTGCACTGTCTGTGTCTATTTGTGGCACTGCCTCCAAGACTGTACGAAATCCTCCTGGGGTCTGAGACCACTGCAGCTGCTCTGTTACTTTTTTTCTTTCAGCATAGCAGATGGGCACCTGGCCAGCCGCAGTCGGTTTTCAGCAGCCATCGTTTCCACAGTACATCATACCCAAGCAGGTTGAGGGTTGGCAAGTACGTGCGTCTGCTGAGGCATTTCTCAGGCTCCGCACCTCTGACGTGAAGCACTACGAAACCTCCGTTGTGATGCACGAGGTGGTGCTCCAGAACTGTGAAATTCTTAGCAACCCTACCACCATCTTTGTCTGATGGATGCATGCCCACACACCAGTGGTGGCCTGGGACAGGATCTCTTAATAGCTCCAAGTGATCTCCCCTGAGGTGTGCTTTTCAGTTAAAGGGACAATGAGGAAACAGCATAGAAGTGTTGTCTTGGGAGATGAGCCGGAGAAAATGTGAGGAAACAGAGGAGGAACCAAAGAAAACTGGAAAAGGAAGAGACCCCCCCCTACAGCGACCACCCTAACCCAGAAGTGTGGGGCACTGTCATTGATTTCACTGCAGAAGACATTTATTAAGATGGTGCTCTGCTCTGGACCGTGTTATTGCTACAGATATTTAGGTTGGTAATGTATTTAAGTTGCTCACAGTATGGGAAGTAGAAGAGGAAATGAAATTATAGTCATGTATGAACAGCAGAAGTGGACTTTAATCCACTTAATTAAAAGAGCTAGGGAGAAAAGTGACAAGAAAGACTTTTCAGAATATTGATCTACGTATCAAAGGTCGAAGAAGGGTTAATCACACTTAGAAGGTTGTGAGAAGGAGAAAGAGAGAGAAATGATCTAAAAACAATGTACTATGATTAGTATAACTTTGCTGGAAAAATATGCTTAAAGGAAAAAATAATAAATAGATGAAGTTGGACTAAAGGTCCAGGGAAAAGAGGCCTCGGGATGTAGTTTAAGTTCCACTTGCAAGAATGTAGGCTGCTTCTGAGCTGTGGATGTGATGAGATCATTGTTTCAGAAAGATTTCTGTGGAAGTCACCAACAGAGGAATTACAGGAATACACCACGGGCAGGAGTCTGGGAACCTGTTGTTGGAAAACATAACCAGCCAGATTAAAGGAGTGATTAGAACAAACATCGTTTCTTTTTCCTCAACTATTAGCAAGGTGTTAGATGAGAAGAGTAGACATATTAGATTGTCAAATGTGACAATCCAGAGAAAAACTCATGGTAAAGAGTAAAGGAAGGAAGTAAATTGAATTATACCAGGAATACCGTTGGCGTGATTACACAGAGGATTCACTTATCGAGTGTGGGCTGGGGGTGAGGAAGAAGAGAAGCTAGCCATGCCCATTCAAACTTGGGCCGTGAGACTGAAGTTAAATGAAGGGTTACAAGAGGCCTCACAGTTATTCTGCATCTTGAACTCCACAGTAAAGGTAGGTGGTGTCAGGGGACAGTGGTGTCCTGGAAAGTGTTGCAGGAGGAAAACAGATGATCAGGATTAACTTGCGTTTCCTGAACAGAAGAGAGTAATTGAATATGGTGGGGGCTCAGTAAAGACTTGCTGAAAAGGACGTGAACAGTGACGATGGGTCTGAGAGCCGCAGGTGGGAACAAGCCCAGCACACAACTTACACGGTTATTTGCTTATGACTGCAAGATATTAGTCTGAATAGTTTAGACTTATGCTGATTTACTCATGAAACGTGGGTTTTTGCCTATTTTAGGATCATTTTGAAAATCACTACATATCTTGTTTCTCAAACTCACATATTTAGACCCCCCAACTAAAGTTAAACAAACATATATTTATGAGTATGGATATGGGGAAGTTCGTTCAGAATTTCCTTTGGAAATGTCCTAAAACTGTTCATTCTATCTTTCCTTCTCAGGGCAACACCTTGGACTGTTTCCCTGGTATCACCACTCATATTAATTGTAGACCATGGACATTTTAATAGAGAGCAGGACTTACAGTTATGCTAGTAAACCTAGAGCTCCTGCAGCTTACTGAGATGATCAGCCCTGTGACATGTCCTCCCTGTGGAAGGGATGAGCTGCACCCCAAGAAAGCGATCAAGCTGAGCACAGTACTAAGGTGTCAAAGCGAAGACAGACCCGAACAGAGGTAAGGACAAAGGCATGAGCCTAAACCATGCTCTAAAGAAACAGAGCTCTAGAGTTTACCCATAGTCGGTGGCTGAGGACTCATTTGTAGTCTCAGGACCGTAGAATATCTACACCCGAGCGAAAGAGAAAGGGGAAACCAGTTAAGGATCAATGTGTTGTATTGAGATTTGCTAAATAATCATCACCACAAATAACTTCCTCAAGCATGCATCAAGGATATAGTGAAGATGAGGTGTCTTAGACTTCTCTAGAAACCGGTGTCCACTCGGTCAATGCACTGCCAAGGTCACCCAGGACATCAGAACTGGATGAGGCATCAGGCTGACGTCACGCAGGACGATGCTGCAATGTGTCTGCATTCAGGGAGGAGGCCTGTGCTTTGGTTGCTTTTCAGGCTGTCCAGTATGGCTTGGAACTGATTCCTTGGCACTTTCTCTCCAGACTTTGCCACCAAGGGCACATGTTTTCAGGACAGCTGGCTGAGGCTCGTGGTAGAGCCTGTGGTCACAGATCGGAGCAATTCCACTGGCCAAACCCACAACCTTGGCCTCATTAGCCCTCTGCGCTTCCCTGGTGTGCTGGCACAGCTTGAGAGATGACAGAAGCCATCAGACAGCGCTGGGCACAGGCTCATCACAGCCTTAGACACTTGCCTTGGAGCCAGAGAGCTGTGCGCAGTGCTTGGGCTTCTCTTCGATTTCTCAGAGCCGCTATGTTGATGCTAAAGGAGGCTCACGTCCTACAGCCCTGCTTCGGACATGAGGTTTTTATCAGGGGAGAAATGGGAGCAGATGGCTTTATCATCTTGGAAGGTCGTGGCATGGGGTGAGGCTGACATGTGAAATCTGTGTTGAAACCACCTTGCTACCCACCGATTATGTCTTGAAAACAAAATTAATGCCTTTCGAATTTTACATCAGCTTTTATGAAAGGGCTGATCCTAAAAGGTCCAATGGAGGGCTTTTCCTCTTGGAAAGAGCTTTGCCTTGTTTTGCCAGAGATTTTCTTTTCATGCACTTAGGGTAAAGCGGATTCGAGGTAAAAATGATGTCTGAGCTGTCTTGGAATAGATTGTCAGCCTTGCAATCCTTAGTGCTCCACTTGAGCGTGGCTGTGCTCCAGGCCTAGAGGGTTCCCAGAACTCCCTGGGTGCCCAGCATGTTTGGGCAAAGGGGAGGCTCTGCCTTTAAACACACAGGAGAGTCATGAGCCGCACTGTTCCTCAGTGTTTTGCATTTGGCAAAGCGCTTTCTGAATTCCTGTGAATTTAACTAGTTAACACTATTTCCATATGTACTTTCCACATGAAATTATATCAGTGGGAGAATCCATGCGGGATTTCTCTCAACATTTGCTTTTCTCCTTAGAGAAAAAGGCCAGTGTTCACCAAATAAATGCAAACTCCTGTGAAATTTGTTAGATTAGATTCTAGGCCTATGGTTCAAGTGAGATCCAAGTATTATAAGCATGATTCTTAAATAAATATTATATTTAGAATAATATGTTGCTAATGGCTTCCTGCCACTTACTTCTGTTTTTTTTTTTTTTTGTTTCTTTTTTAGAGCAAGTTAGTGAATTGGATTTTCCAACTCAAAGCTTGATACAATATTGACAGTTTTACCCACCTGGTTTTTTTTTTTTTTCCAGCAAAGTATAAGGGTTTATAAATCAAAAGGTCTGTCTTTTTTTTTTTCCAGAAGAGTAAGGAGTGATTGAGCCATGGTGATATTTAGCATCACATTACAGTGTTTTATATTTCTATTTAACTTCTAGTCCACAAGAACTTAAGGTTCTTGTTCTTATCGGTGAATAAACTTAAGGTTAAAAAAGATCAAATCATTTGTGTATTTCACACAGCTAATGCCTATCTAAGGTGGTATTAAATTGTGTCCTCCTGACTTGAATTAAAACAGGAAATCAAACCACTGACAGGGAGGGCTGCTCCAGAGAGGGTGTAGGATGGGGTGGATATGGTGATAGTGAAATTGTCTCTATGAAGTCTAATCCAGTGTTCAATAAAGCCATCACTAGGAGATCACTTGTTCTAGCGCCAAGGAGAGGAGAGGCCACTGGCTCAATTTAAGGAGGCCATGGATAAGTTTTTAGCTTTCTCTTCCATTAGGAAGACGAGTTTGGTTGGCTGATAGGAATAGGAACACATTAGTTCACGTAAAGCCCTTGCAAATATTTCTTTAATTTTAGTTTAGGTATATTCTATCACTTATTAAACTCTAAAATTGAAGCTATATCAGAACTTACTCAAATAGCAAGAAATTAAAATATTAGACCAGGTAAACTAAAAATTAAGCTTGAAACTATATCAGAACTTACTCAAATAGCAAGAAATTAAAATATTAGACCAGGTAAACTAAAAATTAAGCTTGAAACTATATCAGAACTTACTCAAATAGCAAGAAATTAAAATATTAGACCAGGTAAACTAAAAATAAAGCATTTGCAAGAACAGTAGTTAACAAGGTGATTTCCAACTTTCTAAATCACCAGCTACCTTTTTGGAAAAGCACAGATGATTGATAAAAGACACTTGAAATTTACTTATCATCCCTCTTTTAGTCAGATGCTGCTGGGAAGTGCTCTCTTGGAACCACTGCTTATTTGCAAGTTTGACGAAGTGTTTGAAAATCAAAAAGCCATAAGGAGCAAGCAATGAGCTCAGTGACTCAGGTTCTCCAGGGAAGGAAGTTTGAATAACTTGCCTGGGACCCAAAGACTAAAACCGGCTTTCTCACCTAGAGAACTCTCTCTCCTCTCTCACTCTCTACCTGTCTCTCCGCATGTATATCCCATATATATAGATGTGTGTGTCTTGTAAGGTATATGAGTTAGTGTACTTTTACAGTTTTATATATTTTTTATATTTTATAATATATAAACTTATACAGTTTTATATATAAACTTTTATAAGAATATGTAATAATTTTATAATTTTAATAATTTACAATTTTATAATATATATAAATGTATACAGTTTTATATATAAACTTTTACAGTTTTATATAGTATATATAATTATATATGCATATAATCAAACCATATGTGTATATATGTATATGAACATTCTCAAATTCTGTGTGCATTATCACTTACATTTGTCCGAATGGGTGAATTTGATAGTGCCTAATAAATAGGGTTTTGATTAGAATTAAATTGGATCGAACATATTAATGCTGAATCAGTCAGTAAATAAATGGCTTGCTCTCACCTTTGCATGTATGTCTTCAATGATTTCAGTATTACACAGTATAAAAATAATGTGCTGTGATTAGAACCAGCAGGATCCTTAGAGTTGGTATATTCCACAAGCTTATGGAATATCTTCAAGCATTAAGTCACTAAAATTTATTCACACCTTTTCATTACATTCATGTTACTGTGACTCTACGGTGTGGTTAAGTTCCGGGGACGCTTGTCCCTTTTTGTGATGGACATATTTGTAGTGAGATATAATGCTTATTAGGATGACATCCCATTAGTAAATCTGCTTTGGCTGAGAGGCAAGCATCTGAGGGTTTCTGAGCTTTCAGTCTTCTGTGTATGTGTGTGTGCACACACTGGTGCATGTCTGTACTATGTGCACAGCAGAAACAAATCGCTGCGTTTCTAATAGCATCCTTTGCTTCAGTTCTGTTTTACCTAATCTTCAGTTTTAAAAATTTATAATTTTTTTTATTTTACAGTAACTCATTTAATATGGAGCAATACTGAATGCTCTGAAGTCTGTTTCTGCTGTGAATATAGGCATGACAACATTTGATTATTGCAATATCTTTTTTCCATCTTTTAAAAATGCTGTATGGCTTTATATTTAATAATTATTATTTTTGTGGACAGTATCTAATGCAGACTTACTTTGATATCCAGTCTTTTTTTTTTTTGCAGTGTTATTGCCTGAGTTTTTTTTTTTTTATTGTCCATAATGAGTTACAGTATTTAGTGGGCAAACAATGAGTTGTTATCCCCAATTCCCTGCTAATTTAACTTCGACACTCACTCTTTGACAAAGGATAACATTTGCTTCCAGGCTTCCATTATCTCTCCATGAGTTTTCCAGGGTAACAGAGTTATTTAGCAATCTATTTTGCAATTCCCCAAGCTCCTGGAGAACTTGACCTCTCTTTAAGGATTACTAACACTGTCATGCTCTCTTACCACAGTAAGTTTTGTGTTTCTCAGCAGGAAGAAGACTTTACTCAGTAGGAAATTGAAGCAACAGAGGAGACAATTCCTTTGCTTGATGTTACTCTTTAACACGACACAATCCAAATCCATCCTTAATCCATAGTCAACACGTGCCCACATCCACGATCCTTGCTCTACGCACATCCCACGCATAAAA
>PVHP010033163.1:0-19828 GCA_004024765.1 Zapus hudsonius | reverse complement strand
TTATTTAGGTTTTTCAAGTTAGAGTCTCATTGTAGCCCAGGCTGACCTGGAATTCATGATGTAGGCTCATGCTGGTCTTGAACTCACAGAGATTCTCTTACCTCAGCCTCCCAAGTGTGAGCGCTGGGATTAAAGGTGTGCATCACCATGCCCAGGAGAGAGAGAGAGAGAGAGAGAGAGAGAGAGAGAGAGAGAGAGAGAGAGAGAGGGGGGGAGGGAGGGAGGGAGGGAGGGAGGGAGGGAGGGAGAGAGAGAGAGAGAATGGTCATGCCAGGGCCTCCAGCCACTGCAAACAAACTCTGGACCATACACCACTCTGTGCATCAGACTTTACATGGGTACTGGGGAATTAAACTCAGTACCTTTGGCTTTTCAGGCAAGTGCCTTAACTGCTGAACCATCTCTCCAGCCCAATTTCTGCTTTTTATTATCTTTCTCCTTTACCTCCCCACTTTTTTTGTTTAAACAAAGTACTTTCTAGGTTCTAGCCTTGAACTCACAGTCCTTCAACCTCAGCCTCTCTAGGGCTGGGATCTTCTAACTTCTTGGGCTGAACACTCAGTGGGTTTAAAATCTCCAGATTCCAGTTGAAAGACAATAGGAAACAGAAGCCCTGGGTATAATGGTATGGAAGAAAATGAATGCTGCCAATAAGCAGTTGTGCTGGAAGGCATACTCTTCCTCTGTAGATCTTCACATGAGGAGCGAGTTCTGGCCAACCCCCTGCTTGTAACCTTGCAGCAGACTCATCTAAGCTATACCAGCCTTCTGACCTACATAACTATGACATCACAAATAGCCTTCACTTTAAGGCATTTAATTTAATTGATGATTTTTATCAACAATAGTCACCTTGATTTTTGAGGGAAATTGTCATGAAGTATAAAGTTCTAGGTTGATGTTTGCTTTATTTGAATATTCTAACATTATTATTTTAAAGTATTTGGACTTGATTCTTCTGCTATAAAGTTGCTATTTTGTTTGTTTCTTCTTTTATATATTTATATATTATAATTATATATTTATATATTTTGTAGCTGCTTTGTTAGATTATCTCTTTATTAGACATTTTCAGGAGTTTCACTATAATGTGTCTAGGTATTAAAGTTATTTTATATGCCCTCATTGGGATCAAGAGGTCTTCTTGATATCTTTTATCAGTTCTGAAATATTGTCAGACTATTTTCTAAAATGTTGCTTTATTACAATCTTCACTCATTTCCTCTAACACTCCAATTATGCATGCCACTCTTCTGTATCAAGGGCATCTTCATTTTGTCTTTCTAAAGTCTCATGACCTGAAAGAACCCTGGATACCACACTCTTTATCACTACACTTGTAAAGAACATGTTCTTTTAAAAATATTTTTATTGTTTTGTGAGGAGAGAGAGAAAAGGAGAGATAGAATGTTTATGGGAGATTAGATAAGGAGGTCAGATTGGGAGACAGACAGAAGTCTCCAGGAGGGCTAGTCTTCAGTAGGATGACTAGTCTGACATTAACTCAGTCCTTTATCAGAAGAGAGAATCCTGTGCCCAGTATCTTCACAATGATAACCTCAATTCACCTGTGCCCTTCCTTCTCCATCATCTCCCTCCAAACTCTACTCTTTCCTCTCAACCTGAATCACTTCCCTAATTCTGTCCCTTCTCTTTCATTTTTATTTTGCTGCCAGTTCTGCCAGAGCCAGGAAAAAGCAATAGGACAGCTGTGAGCATCATCCACAGCATACTTCATGCTTTTTCTTACACTCAAAAATAGCTTAACCCCAACTCCAATGAAGGAATCCTAAATTTTCTTTTGACTGACTCCACATATTTTTATCAATTATCCCAATTAGCTAGCACTTAGAAGAACTTAGACCTAATCTAGTTCTATTTTTATGTGTTTTTTCCTTATGAAATGGCAGTTCTCTGACAAGTGAGGAGCTGGATGTGAAATGTCTTGAAAACTACAAACTCTATCAGATATGAAGTGATATATGCAGGCCTAGGTCTGTCAAATTGGCCAGTTTGTTTCTATTTCTTCTCCTATATTTGAATAGTACTATGCAGTATTGGTCTTTCCTTCTCTCAACAAAAACAAATTTTTGTAGTTCTTGAAGATGAAACCCAGGACCTTGTGCATGCTAGACAAGCGCTCTACCACTGAGCTATGCCCCCAGCTCTAGAAACATTTTTAATGTATATAAACAAAGCTAAATGCTTTAACTTTTCATTCATTCACATTTACATATCATCTTACTCCTTTAACTTTATTTATTTATTTGCAAGTAGAAAGAGACAGAGAGAGAGAGAGAGAGAGAGAGAGAGAGAATGGGCATGCCAGGTCTTCTAGACACTGCAAACAAACTCCTGACGCATGCATCACTTGGTGCATCTGGCTCTACATGGGTACTGAGAAATTGAATCAATGTCATTGGGCCTTGCAGGCAAGCCTTCCTTAATCACTGAGCCATCTCTCCAGCTCCTCCTTTAACTTTTAAAATGATAAAAGTTTTTTTTTACATATATGCACTCTCACACACACACATTTGTGAAACATACAAAAACTAATGAAACCTACATTGTTTTAATGAAAAACTTTTAAATTATTCTACAAAATACCAAAAGCAAAATAATTAACATTTGGTTTCATTTTCTCCATGGGTAGAAATTTTCAAAGAAGTCACAGCAACTGGTCACAGCTTCAGCCTACCCTGGAAAGTTTAATTTCTCCAGGCCTTCTATTGATTTACTAGGATTGTAGTTCCCCAGGAATGTGATATTTTCACTGGCTTCCCATGTGTACCATCTGTTGGATTTTCTTAAGCAGTGAGTATATCCCACCCCAAACTATTTATTACTTGTTGTAGTCATCCACCACCACTAGGATGAACCTCCAAACCAGGCACATTTATGGGAGGAAGAGACTTATTGAAGTTACTGATCCAGGAGAAGTTCCATAATGGCGAAAAAGGCCCCTTTTCATGGATTCAAGCAGAAAGAGAGAAGCCATCGCCAACACTACACACACACACACACCAAAAAACAGGTAGGGCAGGGGGAGGAAGAGAAGAGATTTCTTTCCCTTAGAGCCTTTTTACATCCCAACCCCTACTGAGAGGGCTGCCCACTCTGGAGGAAGGACAGACCCTAGACGAGGGACATCCTCTTTTAGTTAATCCCTCCTGTAAGCAACTTCAGAGACCCACCTAAGATTACTGTAGATTAGTAAACAGATCAAGTTGACAACAAAATTTAGACATCACAGTCCTAAATCTTTTGACTAGGACTGTTCAATTATGTATCCTTGTCACTGTAGGGCCTCAATTCTTCCTCCATTTAAACTTAAAGCTCAACTCTCTATCCTAAAGGTGGATTTGAGGTTAGTAGACCCCAATGTCCTTTTTTCTTCACCCCAGTGTGCCAGACTGATTAAATCTCCTTTCTCTGCTTTTTACCACTCCCCATCTTTTTAGTACTCTGGGTGGAGTAGCTGAGCCTAGTCCATTGGGACTTCCAGATACAAGCCTTTTCTTATAAAACTACAATAATAATTTTAACTAGGATGCAGCCTAGCTTGGCCTCTTTCACTGTCCATGATGGTATAGCATTGAGATATATTATCACGAATTGCTGCTAGTGAGCAGGGTTCACCAATAATCTCAATTGCAACAGCTTCATATTTAGTGAGATTTCCCAACCAAGGCTGAGCTTGCCCCAGATCAGTGAGTAAGGTAAGCCCCTCGAGCTGGACCATTCCTGCTTGACATGAAACCTCTCCAGCAGGAACTTTATACTCTCGGCACTCCAGTGGCAGGGCTGAATCATTCTCAAAACTGTATTGCTGTATGGGACTCTCCCTCCCCAACCCTCTTTCTTCTGCTCTACTTCCATGTGGGTCAGACCCATATCTTGGCCTAAAAGCTCCAAATGCCTCCTGATATATCTTCCCCCTTTACTCACAAAGGGAATTTTCCCCAATAAGTATTCTTTTACTTTAAATCCATCTTCTAGGGGGATCCAATCTAACTCATCTAATAGTTGCCAAAAGTTCTTTGGTACCATAGTTATTTTTCAAAGACTCAGTTATGGGATAGGACAAAGATCTTTCTCAAAACACTGTAAAATTCCATAGAGAAGTAACAGAGTAATAATACAGCAGAAGCAGTAGCAAAAGAAAACTTCTTGGAGTTGGTTATCATTCACCCATCAACTGCCATGTGCCAGACACTGCATTTAATTCTTTTTGTAAATAATTTCAGGTAAGCCTCAACATTAGCCATATAAAACAAATAATGGTATTCCAATTTTAGAGTGATTTGTGAAAGAACACAATACTATTCATATTAATAAGAGCTCAGATTAAAGAAGAATTATGTCAAATTTCAAGACACATATTGTTTTTCACATTGTCCCATTTCCCAGAAGTAATAATCACAACTTTTGAAATGAACTATTAAAATGTAACGAGCACAAGGCTCCTTCTTGTTAAATTATGGGGTCCTCAAAACCATCTCTCAAAGGAGATATTATTTTCATTTCTACAGATAAAACTGAAAGATGAAGAAAATAACCCATAAAAGAGACTTGTTTCCTGGGACAAAGTAAAGGAATGGTTTGGCTAAGGTAAATAAAATGCTAAGTGTAGATCAATAAGATTTTACTGAACTATATTTTGGCTAATAGCAATGCCATTTAGATGTTTTCCTCCAGATTCTGTTCTTATATACTAAACATGTAAAAGTTTTCTCTTAGATCTCTTGGACTTTCTGTGGTGAGCCTTCAACACTATAGGTCAAAGAGAACTTTTGACTTGTTTAACAAGTGTGACTTTCTAGCCTCAGGATACTTGGCAAAAAAGAGGTTAATGCTGACAAATATCAACCAGCAAAATAGGGTTTTCCTAGGGAACAGAGTTTGTTAGCACAGGATATGGTCCACACAGAGTTTTTTTGTTTGTTTGTTTGTTTGTTTGTTTTGCTTTTTGTAATTCTGGAATATATTCTTTTATCTTCTTTCTTGTGCTGCATACTAAATATAAAGAATTCACAACCATATAATGGTTAATATGTATTTTTGCCTCAAAAATATTCTTGGAGTTCTTTTTCTTTGCTCTGTGATCACCACCCACACCCACCTACCTACCAGTAAGATTAAATATTCTTTGACAAGAAGATAATAAAAGCCAAATAAATATCCTCCAGCTTCAAAAATCACAGAAAAAATTATTTGGGTAGGCTTTTGTGATTCCATTTACAACACAGGAGAGCAGTCCTTGTTTCACCAAGAGAACTCTGGGTGTTTTCTATAAATCTAGTACCATGGCCAAAAACTAGCAGTGGGTGGATAAGTGTGGAAGAAACTTGGGAAAACGGAAACAGAAGTATATTTCAAGCTTGAATGGAGATGGGAGTCTAGGCAGAGAATGGAGAGTCTCTAGCATGTGGTATCATAGTGTCAGTGGCTATCAGATACCTAATGTACTGATAGTCCATCACATCTCAAAGCTGCTGTATTAGATAGCTCTCTGTCACTGTGACACAATATCTAAGATAAAATAATAAAACTGGGCACAGTGATCTACTTCCTCCAATTATACTCCATCTCCAAAAGTTCGCTGGTCTGACCAGGGGCTCCTACGTAGTCCCTCCCCCTGGGCTTCTGGCCTCCAGCCGTCTGCCCCGCCCCCCTCACTAGTCGGTTTCTTTGTTTTTTTTTCTTTTCTTTCTCTTTCACTGGTCTGACAAGGGTCTCCTACATAACCCCTTCCCCCAGGTTCCGGCCTCCAGCGCCCCTGCCCCACCCCCCCAAGGACCTTGCTACTCTGTTTCCTTATTTACTTTTATTCTTGTTTATTCTTTTTTCTTTTCTTTCTCTGCCGCCTGCCAACCAGGTCCAGAGTGTCGGGTGCTTCTCCAGATGTCTTACCGCACGGGTCCCTGGCCCCCTGCTACGTGAGCCTCAGTCTCTCTGGCCAGCAGGAGACCTGGCTCCATCGAGGAAAGGTGAGCGTGACGGCTGGACAATCACACGCAGCCGGGAGAAGTGTCCAAGCAGATCTCAAACTTTATTTTTACATCCAACCTTATATACAATCTAGGGATGGGTTGCATTGCCTTATCTCTTACACAAAGGGGGCTCAGTAAACAGGAACACAGGAACTCAGCCAGCAGGAGTAAAACCTATTAGCACTTGTAAACAGGATTTAGGGCTGTCAGCCATCCCCCTGCCTCCTGGGGGCACAGGTGTGCTAGGAACAAAGGCATGAGCTAGCATGCTCTCAACCGGATGCATATTAAAACTTAGCTCTCAGATATGCAGCCAGGCTGGGTCCAACACAAGGGATATTACGTAGCCCCTCGCCCTGACCTGCAGCCTCCAACGCATCTGCCCCGCTCATTTTCTGCTTCTGAGGAACCCATCTGCCCCTCTATCTGTGCCCAGAGAACCCATCAACACCAGTTCCAGATATCTCAGCAGCCTCACCCCCCATTCTGCCCCTCCCACACCACTGACCCTATCCACTGGCCCGCTGCCAACTGTGGGCCTGCTCCCCTCGCCTGCCAATCCAGTGGCCACAACCCCTGTACCCACGACCTACAGGGGTCTGCTACCTCTCCCCACGACTAACAACACCCACAGCACCGACCCCTGCCCCTGCCCCAGTGCCCACTACCCTCTGCCTACTCCACGACCGCCAATCCCTGCAGATATCTCACAGGCATTCCTCCAACCACCTCAAGTGGAATCGAAATGGGCAGACATCATAGCAAGAATATTACACCAGCTGAGGAAACCATGCCAAATGACAACAATACAACTAAAGGGAGAGAGCAGAGGCAGGCCCAGGAAGACACGGACACTAAACCCTGACCATAATGGCACAGATCCTAAGGAAAACTTAATGTTAGTCATGCAACAAAAGATGGATCAACATATTGAAAGGGTACAAAGTCAGCTCATTAGCTTTGCCACCAGGCTTAATATATTAGAGGAGAACCAAATGGACATCAGAAGAGACATATCAGAACTAAAGGCAAGCCAGCAAACTGAAGGTATCAAAAACCAGCTTTCCAAATTAACTGAAGACATCTGCAAATATCAGAATGACTGTCAGGAAGAAGTAACTAAATCAAACCTTGAAATGAAAACACATCTCAACAGGATGATGGAAGCAACCCAAAAAGAAGTATCAGAAAACAAAAACCATATTGAAATAATAAAAACAACCCTAGAATCTTTTACCAACAGGAATAATCACTGGGAAAACAGAACCTCAGACATGAAAGACAGGACAGAGGAGAATTTGAGAGAAATCAGAACCTTGACAAAATTCAAAACAGCAAGTGAACAAGACTCAAGGGAAATGTGGGATACCATAAAAAGACCTAATTTCAGTTTCATGGGTATCCCAGAAGGAGAAGAAAACCAAACGAGGGGCATAGAAAATATTTTCAACAGAATAATTGAAGAAAATTTTCCATACTTGGCAAGAGATAGTCCTATACAACCAAAAGAGATATGGAGGACCCCAAACAAATTGGACCAAAGGAGGAACACCTCAAGACATATCTTAGTTACAATGTCAAACATTGAGGATAAAGAGAGAGTCCTTAGAGCAATGAGAGAAAGGAAACTCACATATAAAGGAAAACCCATCAGAATCACGTCAGACTTCTCCATAGAAATTTTAAAAGCCAGGAGAGCTTTGAACAAAGCGATTCTAGGCCTAAAGAAGAATGGATTCCAACCTAGACTACCCTACCTAGCAAAGTTATCCATCATAATTGATGGAGGGATTAAAGTATTCCATGAGACTAATCAGCTTTACAATTATTTGAGCACAAAGTCAAACCTTCAAAAGATACTTCATGAAATATCCCTTGCAGACAAAACAAACAACCAGGAGAGTAACAGAGAACAAACAAGGTAACACAAAAGAGATATCAGCAACAGCTCAGATATCAATCTCCATATTCTCTACAACATGGCAAACCTCACAGTTATAACTTTGAATGTAAATTGACTAAACTCTCCTATAAAAAGACACAGGATAGCAGGGTGGATGAGGAAAATGGACCCTTCCAACTGTTGCCTTAAAGAAACACACCTTATCGTTAAAGACAGTAACCTACTGAGAGTAAAAGGGTGAAAACAATTTTCCATGCATGTGGGAAGAATAAAAAAGCAGGTGTGGCTACTTTAATAGCTGACAAAATAGACTTTAAAATAGCAGCAATAAAAAAAGGACGATGGTGGCCACTTCCTACTCATCAAGGGAACAATACAACAAGAAGACATCAGTATACTAAATATGTATGCACCAAATACAAAGGCCCCTCAGTTCATTAGGCATAAATTACTCAAAAGCAAAGCAGATATAGATGCCAACACCATCTGTTGCAGTCAACTTTCTAGTTGCTGCGCAGAAGAACCCGAGTAAAAGCGGCTTGTGGAGGAATGGGTTTATTAGGCTTATGGACTCGAGGGGAGACTCCATCCTGGCAGGGAAAACGATGGCATGAGCAGAGGGCTGGACATCACCTCTGCCACAGCACTGCAAACAGCAGCAGGAAGGTGTGCCAAATACTGGCAAGGGGAAGCTGGCTTATAATCCCCATAAGCCCGCCCCAACAACACAGCTCTAGTGAGGTTCTAATTCCCGAATTGCCATCAGCTGAGGATCGATCTATCAGAACACATTCAACTCTTTGTGGGGGACACCTGTATCAAACTATGACACCATCATAGTAGGAGACTTTAACACTCCACTGTCATCCCTAGACAGAACGTACAAACAACAGACAAGCAGGGAAATCAAGATGCTAAATGGCATCATAGATAAACTAGGGATAACAGACATCTACAGAACATTCCACCTCAAAGACACAGATTACACATTCTTCTCAGCAGCACACAGCTGCCACATACTGGGCCATAAATCATCCCTCAGCAAATTCAGAAAGATTGATGTAATCCCCTGTATCATGTCAGACCACAACACATTAAACCTAGAAATTAACAATGGGAGAGGATTCAAAAATTTCAACAGATACTGGTGACTGAACAACTCGCTCCTGAACAATGAATGGGTCAAAAAAAAAATCAGACAGGAAATCCAGAACTTACAGGAAACAAATGATAATGAGGACACAACCTTTCAGAACTTGTGGGACACAATGAAGGCAGTTCTAAGGGGGAAATTTATTGCTCTAAATGCCTTCATAACGAAGACAGAGAGGTCTCAAATCAACCAATATCCTCACACTTAAGGTCATTAGAACAGATGGAAAAATTCAACCCTAGGAGCTTGAGACTCAAGGAAATAATTAAGATAAGAGCTGAGATTAATGACTATGAAACAAAGAAAACAATTGAAACAATAGACAAATCAAAGAGTTGGTTATTTGAAAAAGTCAATAAGATCAACAATCCCCTGGCCAACTTAATCAAATGAAAAACTGGGAAGGCCCAAATTAACAAAAGAGGAAATAACTAGGGTAAGATCACAACAGATCCTGAAGAGATTGGATGTATCATCAGGTCATACTTCCAAAACCTCTACTCTACAAAATTAGAGAACCTGGAAGAAATGGATAAATTCCTGGACACCTACCAACTACCAAAGCTCAGACCAGAGCAGATAAAGATCCTAAACAACCCAATAATAATCACAGAGATTGAATCGGTAATCAAAACCCTCCGGAAACGGAAAAGCCCAGGTCGAGATGGGTTCTCAGCTTAATTCTACCAAACCTTCATCATAGAACTGAAACCTCTCTTTTTGAAGCTTGTCGGGGACATAGAAAAAGAGGGTAGGCTCCCAAACTCCTTTTATGAAGCTACCATCACTCTAATTCCCAAAGCAGGCAAGGATGTAACAAAGAAAGAAAACTACAGACCCATATCCCGGATGATCTTGGATGCAAAAATCCTAAACAAAGTCCTAGAAATGCGAATACAAACCCATATCATGCCTATAATTCACCCTGACTAATTTGGCTTCATCCCAGGGATGCAGGGAAGGTTCAACATACGCAAATCGATAAATATAATTCACCACATTAACAAACTCAACAGCAAAAACCACATGGTCAAATCAATTGATGCTGAGAAGGCTTTTGACAAAATTCAACACCACTTCATGTTCAAAACCCTGGAAAGAATAGGCATAGATGGCCTATACCTCAACATGATAAAGTCAATATACAGATCTCATAAAGCACAAATCATCCTCAGTGGGGAATGACTCAAGGAGTTCCTCCTCAATTCAGGGACAAGACAGGGATGTCCACTCTCACCACTGCTATTTAACATAGTGCTTGAAGTTCTAGCCCAAGCAATAAGACAGGAGAAGAGCATAAAAGGGATACAAATAGGAAAGGAAGAAGTCAAACTATCCCTCTTTGCAGATGACACGATCTTATATATATCAGATCCAAAGAACAGTATTAGTAATCTCCTGAAGATGATCAATGTCTTCAGCAGAGTGGCAGGATACAAAATTAACACACAAAAATCAGTAGCCTTTCTATATACAGAAGACAAGCATTCGGAAAAAGACATCAGAGAAACTGTCCCGTTCTGTATATCCTCAAATAAAATTAAATACTTGGGAATATCACTAACCAAGGTAGTGAAAGACTCCTAATAATAAGGAAAATATTGAAACACTCAAAAGTGAAATAGAGGAGGATGTGATGAGATGGAAAGACATTCCATGCTCATGGTTAGGGAGAATCAATATAGTAAAAATGGCAATCCTGCCAAAAGCAATGTACAGATTCAATGCAATGCCAATAAAAATCCCAACCTCCTTCTTCACAGACATTGAAAAAAAAAATCTCAAAATTTATCTGGAAGGGTAAGAGACCTCGAATAGCTAAAACTATTCTGATTAAAAAAAATATGCAGGAGGCATCACCATACCTGACTTTAAAACATACTACAAAGCCATAGTAACTAAAACAGCATGGTATTGGCAGAAAAACAGACAGTCTGACCAGTGGAATAGAATTGAAGACCCAGCCTTTAATGCAAGTAACTTCAGCTTCTTAATCTTCGACAAGGGTGCCAACAATGTAAGCTGGTCTAAAGATAGTATATTCAACAAACGTTGCCGGACAAATTGGTTAAACACGTGTAAAAAAATGAAAATAGACCCACTCCTTTCACCATGCACACAGATCAACTCCAAATGGATCAAAGACCTCAATATCAATCCTGTAACCCTGAACACCCTGAAAGACAAAGTAGGAGGAACCCTACATGCGATAGGAGTAGCGAACACCTTCCTGAGCAAATCTCCAGTAGCCCAAGAAGTGCAACAGTCACTTATCCAATGGGACCTGATCAGGCTCAAAAGCTTCTGTACAGACAAAAACACTCTTTTCAAATTCAATAGACCCCCCTCAAACTGGGAGATGATTTTCACCAGCTACAACTCAGACAGAGGCCTAATTTCCTAAACCTAAAAAGAACTCAAAAAAATTAATAACAAAAAAAGCGAACTGCCCCCTCACAAAAAGGGCCACTGATCTCAACAGATTTCACAGAGGAGGAAACACAAATGGCCTTTTCTGACCTGTGAAAGTGCTCAGCATCCTTAAGCATCAGGGAAATGCAAATCAAAACCACAATGAGATACCACCTTACCCCGGTCAGAATGGCAATAATAAAGAAAAACAACAACAATCATTGCTGGCGAGGATGCGGGGAAAGAGGAACCTTCATTCACTGCTGGTGTGATTACAAACTTGTTCAACCACTATGGAAAGCAGTGAGGAGACTCCCGAACACAACAGAGATAGAACTACCAATGGACCCAGCTATCCGTCTACTAGGCATCTATCCACAAGATGTCACATCTCGACGCAGAAACATTTGTACAACTATATTTATAGCAGCTCAATTCATAATAGCCAAGAATTGGAAACAACCCAAATGCCCATCCATGGAGGAATGGACAGTGAAACTGTGGTATATTTACACGATGGAATTTTACTCAGCTGAAAGGAAAAATGACATATCGAAATTTAGGAAAAATGGCCTGACTTTGAGCAGATCTTACTAAGGGATCACTCAAAAGAACAGAGAATAGAATGCTGCATAGTCTCTCTCATATGTGATCCTTAACCAGGATAACCATAACCTCTACGCAGACTAGTAGAAAGAATTGAGAGGTTATGAATGAGGAGTAAGGGATGGGGGAAAGGGAATGGCTTAAGCATGAGGTTAAACCATATTAGGTTCCAAAAGATAAAATCCTAATGATCATACGGTAACCTATTGAGAAAGTAATGGGAGTTGACTGGCAAGAGGGGCCGTGAGTTTCAGGGGAGAGAGTGTAAAGCTGTGAACAATTAGATCAGTCTGACAACCCCTGGCTCCAACCACCAATTCCTTCCCTCACTGAGATGTTGACCAAAGCGACCCCTGAGGCTCCAACAAGTCAGAATTCTGTCAAAGCCCTTGAGTGCCATCTCCAGGCCTGAGGCAAAATCCTGTTGCTGAAGAAACCACAGAATGCCATACATAGACCAGCATCTAGAGACACTCCAAGGTCCGGAATGGTATCCAGCTCCCAGAAGGAAATTAGTGTAGTGCTGGAAGGCACTGCACAAGCTGCCAGGGGAAACTGATCAACGACAGCTGGAGTAAACAGAGACCACTGACATGAAACACAATCTGCAGCCATGAGTAGGCTGACCACACCTCCTAATGGGAGAGAACAGCGAACCAAGAAAGGAGCACTTGTGTAATGCAGAAGCCTGGGTCTGGGGGAGACAATCAACAGCTTTCAAATTCGGCCAAATTTTCCACTCCGTGAGGGGGAGCCCTTATCTGGAACTTTGGTTGCAGGGCGGTAGGCACCAGATCCTGTACTCTTGGGCTCCCAAGACAAGATGCAATATGGGAGCGATTCATGGGGAGGCTACTAAAAATAGAATCTAGGTAATCCAGAATTGTGTATATTTGTTAATCTACACAGACCTCACTCTCTGATGGAGATTATGTTTGTGTTTTTCAGGATGAAGTAAGAGAGCTGGGGCCCATGTAACCCTACCAACCTGATAGGCTGATAGCTGAGATCCTGGCAGGAGAGGAGCCACCAGAGTCATATCATGGAGGATCCATATGGAAACCCAGAGAGAATGATGGGATGAACAAGGGACCCACAGCCACAGCCATTCAATCAACACAGGATAAGCCAGTGAGACAGAAACCAATGATTTTTGACACAAAGACCCCTAAGCCCACAACAATAAAGCAGCCTTAATACTCATCCACCATGACTCAGGGAACTGTGCGGAAGAGGGGGCGGAAAGATTGTGAGAGCTGTGGTGGAGGAGACTATCCAGAGGCATGGCACCCCTCAGTAACAACATACTAGGGCCAGGAGAACCCGGCTAAATATTAGGCTATCTATGGTCCCCTGTGACAAAAACTGATCCAGAGGACCCATGAAGAAGGATATCCAGCTGGTTGGGGATAGGGGAGGGGGAGCATTGGAGAACTGGGGATAACAACTCATTATTTGCCCACTAAATAATGTAACTCATTATGGACAATAATAAATAAATAAATAAATAAATAAATAAATAAATAAATAAATAAATAAATAAATATAAAAATAAATTTTAAAAAGGGAAAATGAGGCTCAGAAAGATTAACTAATTTACCTGAGCTTACTTCTTATAAGCAGAGTTGAAAACTTCTTTTGCTAGCAATATATCGAATTTAGGCAAATTGTCTGAGTTTGATAGACACTGTGTCACCCCATCTATATCCTCTTCTCAGGGTCAATACTCCCATCTTCAGCTGCTGAGAATATCAGCTGCAGACGGCTCACAGCTGTGTCCCTTAGTGTGTCGTGTTCTTGGCTACAGGAAACAGATCTGATCAAATTTAAAGCCCCTCCAGGGACATCAGTGTCTGATTTGGAAATGCAAAAGCCTGGCACTGTCAACTTCAATTTTGAAGAACTGGAAGACCTTTCCCAAATCCAATGGTCCCTGGTGAATCAGCCGTGGTATCTTTAACAATCACATCACTGGTCTACTTCTGTTCCTGTTCAATCCTGCTTTCCTCACTTCTTTATAGGTATATTTCCTTGAAACCCCCAATAAGCCTTCCACATACAACTCTCACTCATTGTCAGTTTCCAGGGATCTTTGTACATGGAGCAGACTTAAACCTTGAGCAATATAAACACAAGATCCCAAGTCCAAATCATTTTTCAAATATGTTGATAAACAACAGTGTAAAAAGTGACCAGTGTAAGTGGAATGGGAGTGCATGGCCCAAGAGAAGACAGAACTAGTAGGTGAGTGTTGTGGGGGTAAAAAAATACCAGGAATAATAAAAGAAATATAGAGTATTCCTTTTTCCCTAGTTTGCTTGGCACTTTTGCAATCCCTTAAAGGACTGCTGCATGTGGTAAGAGCATCTAAAGGATCTAATGGTAGGCAGGGTGCTCAGCTCTGAGGTAAGATGGGAAGAAAAATAACACCAGATAATGGTAATAATAACAGCTAACATACAGTGCTCTCTATGTTTCAGAAATTATTCATTATACATATATTAATTCACTTAATCCTTACAAAGTAATCCTATTACATAATCACTATTATTGTTGAGATGAGGAAAACATGACATAGAAAAAGTCCAATAACTGGTCTCACTTCCAACAGCTAGAGAACTTGGCTTTTACTCATTTTTTGTTCCATGGGTGTTGTCCACAACTAGAATGGCTTAAAGGAAAAATACTACAGTACTCATGTAGAAGAGACACCACAGAAGCTCAGACCTAGCCTGTAATCCAGAAGTCATTAGCTCCTAAAACTATAAAATACAATCATCAATCCTCATCTCCCAAGACCACTAAAGATAGATTACTAAGAGTTAGAGAGATAGCTTAGCTGGTAAAGTGTTTGCCTTGGAAGTATGAGGACCTGAGGTCAATCCCTAGAAGCAACATAAGAATGCCCAGTGTGTTGATATGGACCCGTAATCCCAATGCTGGGGAAGCAGAGACAGGAAGATCTCTTGGGCTTGCTGGCTACCCAGTCTAGCCTAGAGTGAGTGTCAGGCATGTGAAAGACCCTGTCTCAAAAGAAGGATGGATGCATTGTTGGTAGTTGTTCTTTAGAGTACTGTCCTCTGGACATTAACTGAAGAGTGCATTCACGACCTCACAATGGATGTTGTTACATTCATAAGGCCTGCACAATATTGAGCCCAAAAATATTTTGATATAGAGGACAGAGAAGGACAAAAAGAGTGAGACATCAAAATAGAAGAAGGACTACTTGGAAAGAAGAAGGTGTTTGATGGAATGGGAGGAAGGCAAGGAGAGGAATGGGAAGGGAAGATGATCAAATTATAATATGTTCATGTATTAAAATTCTTAATTAAATTAATGGGTGGATGGCACCTGAGAAATAACACATTTGGCTGTCCTCTAGCTTCCACATGCAAATGTGCACCTGTACCCCTACACACAAAGATTGACTACTTGGCCATTGAGAAAGAAGACCTTTTTGTATATAGTTTTTGGTTTTAAGTAGGGTCTCACTGTAGCCCAGGCTGCCCTGCAATTCACTATGTAGTCTAAGGGTAGCCTCAACTGACAGTGATTGTTCTAACTCTGCCTCCCTAGTGCTGGGACTAAATGCATGAGCCACCATGCCCAGCAAGAAGACACACACACACACACACACACACACACACACACACACACACACACACATAATTTATTTCCAAGCTGAGAGAGACAGAGAGAAGAGGGATAGAGAAAGAAAGAGACAGATAGATAGAAGTAAGAGAATGGATGTGGTGAACCATCTACCCACTGCAAACAAACTCCAGATGCATGAGACACTTTCAGCATGTGGCTTTACTTGGGTACTGGGGAATCAAATCCAGGTTGTTAGTCTTTGCAGACAAATGCCTTAACCACTGAGTTATCTCTCCAGCCTCTTAAAGAAGACTTCTTTTTTCATTAAAAACCCTGGACTGTTTAGCTAACATTTATTTGAAATGTAAATATCTTATTTTATAATAGAATTCTGTGTTAATGAAATCATTTGGGTTCCAAAATTCAGGCCACTGACAGAGACAATGGTGAAAAACACCTGGATGTCACTGTTGAGAACATCACTTTGTATCAGAAGCTTTCCATGTGGTTTGGGGACCCAGCCATTATTGAAAATAATCTCCAGAAAGTCCTGAAAACAGATCATCCATTCCAGTGGGGAGTGGTTGGCCCATTTGTCTCTTACTTCAGCTCATTTGACCAAAGCATTGTGCATCAGCCGCTTCTGAGAAATACAAGAGAAGCACTATTCAACCAACATTTGATTGCTTCCTGGCATATTTTCAAAAATCTAGTGATATAAAAATTAATAATTTTAAATTTTTCTCCTAAATATGAAATTTGAGAAGGAAGGGCTAGACAAAGCCAACTCCTATAGTGTATATATTAGGCAGCTTCAACTGGGCAACTCAGCTGGAGGCTGTAGGAATGAGTTTCAAAATGACTCAATCAACTGGCTAATGACTTAGCACTGACTCTCACCTAAGAGCTCAAGTAGTGCTGGAGACTTGGAAGTCAGTTTCTTTCCACAAAGTGTTTGCACTTACTGGTGAGCATGGTAGCTGAGTTTCAAATATGAACATTCCAATACACACAAAGTAGCCATCAGTTGATTAGTCTGGGCCTGAAAACTGGTGCATCGTCACTTCCACTATGTTCTATTTGACCTTTGGTCCCAAAGTCCAGATTCAAAAGCAAACAGAGGCCACTCCCAATCAATGGACTGGGGAAGAGGCAAGAAGGCAGAGAATACTTGGGTAATGTTGTGGGTTTTTTCTAGGGGTGGGGGTTAAAGAAAGACAACCTGAGAAGCAAACAGCCCAGAATGGTGAAGATATTTCCCAAGAACACAGAGCAAGATCATTGCAGAGCCGAACCTAAAACACAAGGTCTTGATTTGTATCTTTGTTTATCATACCAAAAAAATTAAACATTGTACTCAAATTTTTCTCACAATATATTCTAAAGATAGCTTTTCAATAATTGCAACTACTTAAAATGGATAAACTCCTCAGAAGTCCAAGATACTGAACACTATCTGGTCAGTGACACTACAGAAAATTGTAATAATATATTGTAATAATATGATCAAAGCCATTAAAAGAAAATAACATACTGACTAACTTTCATTGGGCAACACAATGTTTCAGGGATACAGAAATGTACAAGAACCAGCTATTACCCTCCTAGATTGTGTAGGCTCATAGAAGCTACAGTAAGTTAAATAAAAAAGTATAATAAGATTGACTATGATACAAGGAATGTTTATATTATTATGAAAGCATATAGAAGGCAAAGTAAACCTTTGCTTGGAGGTCTAGATATGCTTCCTAAATGATATAATATGTAAACTAAAACCAGAAGAATATGTGGATACTATGATAAGAATATTCCAAAAAGAAAAATATTCATAAAGATGTGTCAAGCATGAGAGTTAAGTTGTTTAAAAGACTTAGTAGATTAAAACTATCACAATGTGTGGTGCATAGTATGTTATCAATAGAAAATAGCTGAATTAAAATGTATAAATGATTCCTTGGTATCTCTAGACCTAAAGAAGCATTGATCTTCCTTAAGAGTTTCTTGGTCCTGGCTTCACACTAGATTTTTGGTAAGCAATTCATGGAGACAAAGTTAGCCCACCCACATGACAGTCATACAATATCACATGTTGTTGTCTGGTATCATGGATTGGAGTTTTTGCTGCTCTGATCCATTCTAAAGCTATTTTCTCTGTCTGCAAGTAACATACACTAGAAAGGGTATAAGCAAATACTCTTGGTACAATTATACAATCTTTGTTGTCAGAAAGGAATAAGTGTTTCTCCTTCCTGCAGTAATTGCTAATTATAGACCAGCAGATATAGCTCTTGATGGCTTTAATTTTTTCTAATAACCTCTGTACTTTCTGAACTCTGTGAGAGTCTCAGCTAGGCCACAATACATTGTAACATATGGCAGAATGTAGCAGATGCTTTATAAAGCAAAATATCATATGTTTCAATTACCTTTATGCTGTTGAGCTAAAACACCTAATCAAAAAAAAAAAAACAGCTGATGGGAGGAAAGGGCATATTTTGCCTTATAGTCTACTGCAGAAGTTCTAGCATGACAGTGAAAGGATGGTAGGACACAGTCTTTATATCACATCTTGCCACAGTGGCTGCCAGAAAGGAGCAAGAGTGAGCTATGTTCTGGCACAAGAGAAGCTGGGCTATATTACACTAAAGCCTGTCACCAGAAACACACTTCCATCAACAAGGCTCCACCTCACAAATTGCTACTAGTTGGGTATTTAGTATTCAAAATACATGAGGCTATGGAGGACATGCTATGTTCAACGGACCATACCATAGTGGTATATGTTTTTCAACAAGGACAATGTAAGAAGATTACGATGGGAACACCATTTGACTTTAAACTAAAATGATAAGTAGATAGGCCTATATAAAAGCATTTTTTCATATGAAAAGACAATCTCATGATCAAATACTTTATTCCATTTTTTGGATAATTCAGGGAAATTAAGCTGGGAAATAAGTAGTCAATTGGGTCAATCAACATTGTATTAAGCCACTGATATTCATATGGATGGAGTATAGTTCTCCATCTTGTGGAACCTCATCATGGCCTACTTGCCTTGATAAATGAACCTGAGCAGAAGTGAGTGATACAAGCAAGTTCTGGATGGAGGTTGTGAGGGCTAGCACTTTTCACATCAAGTTCCCTTTGCCTCTGTCACAACTAATGGCAATGTTTCAGATTGACTTTACTCTGCCACTTTGGGTCCCAGAGAGAAGGCCTAAGACCTGTAGTGGACAAGTAGCAGAAATAGAAAACCAACCTCTGATACTGTAAAACGTCACAGACATTTAGGTTATTTGTTATGGTAGCATATCCTAGCCCATCCTTACTCAAATAAACACTGAACTTGTACTAGTCAGCTAAATGCCAGAAAAGTGAAACAGGGTTCCAAAATACAGTGACAAGTAATGATTTGACTGCTAGTGTTATAAACACTGAACCAAGCATTTTATACACAATCTCATTTTGGTCTCCTTATGTAAATTTCACAATGTAAAAATTATTAATCCTTTTATAAAATGTGGAAATATATTAAAATTAAGAAAGAAGCCCAAGGCTACATTGCAGATAAGAACTTTTGTAAGAGGCCTAATTTTCTATTGTGTAACAAGGATTTTGTCTTTTTCATGGTAATGCAATGATTATAAAGTCACAAAATATCACATCCTAAATTTGCATAATTCCCAAATAAACTGTGTTCCTTATGCTGAAATTAATACCCATGTTATTTAGTTTTCTGCTACTTCTTTTTGGGTTGCTTCCATCATCCTGTTGAGATGTGTTTTCATTTCAAGGTTTGATTTAATTACTTCTTCCTAATAGTCATTCTTATATTTGAAGATGTATTCAGTTAATTTGGAAAGCTGGTTTTTGATACCTTCACTTTGCAGGTTTGTCTTTAGTTCTGATATGTCTTCTCTGAAGTCCATTAGGTTCTCCTCAATTATATTAAGCCTGGTGGCAAGCTAATGAGCTGACTTTGAACTTTTTCAATATGTTGGTCCATCTTTGCTTGCATGACTGACATTAAGATTTCCTCAAGATCTGTACCAGTATGAGCAGGGTTTATTGTCTTGTCTTCCTGGGCCTGACTCTGCTCTCTCTCTTTGGTGGCATCGTTGTTGCCATTTAGCATGGTTTCCTCAGTTGGTGATATATTCT